>JBBPMX010000054.1:0-35727 GCA_038090515.1 Pulveroboletus cf. viridisquamosus | reverse complement strand
TATCATAAAACAGATAACTTTACCAAAAAAGCCCTGGCAGAAAAATTAAAACATAATCTTGGTAAAAATATAGTATTATCACTCTCAAGGACCAATCTTACTTATTTCTGCTAAAATTATATTTCAATTTTTCTGCCAGGGTTTTTTTTGGTAAAGTTATGTGTTTTATAATAATTAATATCTCAATTTTGTCAATGATAAAATTGGTTTCTGCACCTAGTGGTACACAAAGCATTGGTGATGCCAGGTTCTAGTTCAAGAGGGAAGTATTCCTATGGATGAAAGCATTGGGTTGAATATGGCAAATCAGGAAGATAGTGGAGAATGACTACCTGAAGGCTGAGGCATCCCAACCCTAAGGTCAGTGAGACTGCTACTTTGATTCCCAGAAGTGTTATGACTTTGTTAAGAAGCCATCAGAAGGGAACTGAGAGAGAGTGTGATGGTTAGTTTACATCATCATCTGTGTCAGTGTTGCTATCTGGATTGAACATTGAATGTAATGGTATCTGTGGTGCAGCAAAAGGGTCAATTTCGTGGTTGAAGTCAAAGATATTGTCGTCATCATCAATCTTGTAGTTGGACATGTTATCAATGGCATTGATCAAACAATCAGTTTATCAATATTATTTTATTAACTAGTGAGGCTTAGTCAGTATGGGTAGTGAGGTTTAGTAAACCCTGTGTGACACAATCCCCTTGCCACCAGGTAAGAGTCTCCAGACGTTATAGGAAACATCTGTTTGCCAGGTTTACCTGAATTTCCTATAACGGCTCAAGACTAGCTTTTCCAATGATTATCTGGAGGTGACACCTAAGTAGGCAATATCAGTGTGAGACAAAACTCCCACTGCAGCATATGAGTTTCTTTTTGTCCTGTCTACACAGCGAAATAAAAGTGAAAAAGGAAAAAGAAGTTTCAAGCATACAACTAGTTAATCCAGAGTAATCTGAACTCAGCTGCTGCCAGACAGGCAAAAACAACTATTTATTTACCTAGTTAATCTGGAGTGATCTGAACTATTATGTATGAGAAAAAGGGAATATAATGCATATACAAGTACTCACCTCAGCTGCTGCCAGACAGGCAAAAACAACTAAGGTGCTATGGGCCAGAAGGAAGAGGTTTTATAGTATGGGTGACAAGCTCGTACCTCAATAGATATCATAGATTGAAAGCATGAAGAACGTGAGTACCTTACTATGGACAAGTGATGTGATATAGTCGATCTGGACTGGTTTATCTGGATCCAGCATATCCAGCATAGTATCTGGTACAATCTGGGTACCGTCCGGTTTGGTGGGCGAGTGGTCCTGCTGTTTCTCAGCAGTTTGGGATCCTGACATGTCTTTTGAATGAGTCAATATTTTGTCAAGAAGACAACAACACAATTGTTTAAGCATGCAAGGGTATCATGACAATCTTAGAAAGCAAGGAGACCAGATAGAATGAGCAGTGCAGCAGCACCACCAAAAGAAGTGGAACCAGCATGAACAGCTGCATTGGTTGCACTTGCACTTGCAGAGGCCATCATTGATGATTGTCCCAATGGGTGTGGTGGGGCTAGTGGTGCCAGTGGGGGAGGATGTATCTGTGGGTGAAGATGTATCTGTAGGAGAGGTTATATCAGTCAGCAAGTGCCAGAAGCACCTGAGGGTGTCAAGGTGCTAGATGCTGTGGCCATGCCAGTGAGCAACATTGTGAGCCTGAATGATCCTGTAGAGGTGGATGAGTTGGTGGGGGTCATGTGGGGGCAGTCAAGGTAGACGACCCACCTAGGGTCATGCCACTCATGCCAGTGAGGGCGAAAGAACCCAAGAAGCCCTGGTAATTGAGGCTACTATCTGTAAACATGAGGTAGTATTGCTTATTTGGGCCAGCATTTGGGTCAACCTACAACAGTGAATGCAGGGCCTGAGGACCAACAAGGGACATACTGTAAAGGTAAAGGACGAGGTGAAAGCGATATTGACAGATGGCAGTGACTGCGTGAGTTGAAGTTCACCTGTATACAGAGTGACCTCACAATCACCAATCTGGAACAGGAGCTTCGCTGTTGTTGACCCATTCCACCATGCAGGATTGGCCACCAGTGCAGGAAAAGGATTGAATAGGATCGATGATGTAGACAAAGGTGCAAATAAAGCTAAAGAGGAGAGCAACGGAGGCAATGGAGGTGAGCATTGTGACCACAGTCATGAAAGCTGAAAAGATGGCATGAACATGATGTCAGTTAGCTTTCCCAATGATTATCATTATCCTAGATAGGCAACATCAGTATGAGACAAAACTCTTACCACAGCATAGGTCGGAGTTGGAGTCACCATGGCTTAGAAGTTCCTGCTAGTTAATTCTTGGCTTTGGTTGTGAGTGGCTGGTCAGATCAACCAGATTCCTGCAGAAAGTAAAACACAGGGGAGGTTCAAACAGAGAGAGTCAGCTGAGGAAGTATGAGTAAATTTAAAAGGAGCCTGAGTGTGGTGTGACAATGAAATTCCAACAGACAACTCACTTGAGATAAAACCACTGGCACTAGAGGAACTCAGTCAGGTGTCAGCGGAGCACATGGACTCTTATTGCTCATAGCCAAGATGGTATTTAGTTGGAGTGCCATGTATCTATGTCCCAGAGTTCTTTCAATCAGATTACATAAGTGATCTCATGAGGGACTCTCTTTGTTTATGCTCAACCCTTTGAGCTGACATAACACTGAGACTGCCTGTGAGAATGAAAAAGCTTATGGATTTTCCAGAACTCATTCTGTGGTTTTGAATGATTGATGGTATTGCTTTACTGATTTGCTCTTGCCCCCAATGTGCTACAACTCATGCTCTTGCTGTGAAAGCCAGGTGATCATGGTAAGTTTGGCATCTGCCTCCTGGGCCTGGGGAGAGCAGCAGTAGTCTATCAACAAGTAAAAACACACCTTTCTTTTCTCTTTCCTGTCACCAGCAGTGTTCCCCCATGGGCACTTCTACACTGATTGGGGAATGGTAAAGTCATGCAATACATCCACTCTTATGCTATTCTTAATATTTATATTTTTTTTAAATATAATAAAAATTATATATAATAACTTAATCATGATATTAGATACTGAAAATCCTCCCCAGATTAATTCTACTAAATCTTGATCCTTCTGAATGGTGTAACTTGGCATTGCAGCATGGCCAGGACATAACAGAGAACCACACTATCGCACCAAATGGATACGACATTGACAGATATGCTCAGTGTTTTCTCATCCTCTCCTTTCCTATTTTAGTCTTCCTGATCACTATTGATTTTGATTCAAACACATGCTGATAGAGATAACCTGGTCTCAAGTGTGATAGGATCAACAAGCTATGGAGGCATATTGTATAGCACAAGGGCAGGGAACTACACTGGTTTTCTCACAGCTGGCTCAAAGATATCAATCATGGCAGGTCCTTTGTATTTATTGGACAACTGTTCAGACTGACATTTCATCTTTTTTGAGATGTTTTTTGGGATAGAATTGTGATATTGCTGATGGTGAGCATCGTTGAGGTACTCAAGATTCCAGTATATGTATATAAGCTGATTTCAATTGTCATTGATTGCCAGATGTGTCACATGCATTTCTATTCGCGCTTATCTCATGTGTCCAGTATAGGCCATATATATGTATGAGCTAGTGTGTGGGATTGTCAAAATGGTTTGCAAACTTCTTACCATCATTGAAGTGGTCATACAGCACCCAGAGATTCCCAAACATGAAATTGGCAATCTTGAAGTAGTAAAGGAGGGACTGTATAATGTGACAAGTTTGCTTGCAGGGTCTGTTCAAAAACTGTGAGCTCAGACACTGCCAATTTTATTGTGAACAGTGTCTATGGAACCAGTATGTCAAGTGTGCCTTAATCAGGGTACCCACTGATGCCTCTCTGGGACAGCCTATGTGATATCTGCCTGCAGACACAGCATTTTGGAAAGGATCAGGATGAGCAAGTTGCCAAGACCTCACAGGTATTGAAGGGGATTGAAGGGTCGAGAATGGTGAGGGCTGGGTGTCAGAACCAATGATATTTCCGAAGATATTTACAATGATAACCTCTTATCATAAACCCCTATCCTTAATATCCACCTGCTTACCTTAGATTTCACTCATATTCACTAATTCAGGTCTAGGCTTGTAAGGTTGTTGTATTGTTCTGCACCCTGTCCTCACTCCTTACTCACACTAGTGAAGTGAAGTGATCGGTATTTCACAGATGGGTATGTAGGAGTAGTATAAGGATTGGCCTGTCACCAGGATGGGCCTCTCCTTTTTATCTACATACCGCGCATGTGATTACCTCGTATCCCATGCACTCATAAGTATGCAATCAGGGGTTATTACCCCATTTAGTATCTACAGGGGCTACTGCCTATTAGAACTGCGGTCTCTGGGAGGCAACTCTGGAACTCTGGAGTTTAGGCAGGACTTGGCTTCACTGTATGTGGTGCACCCTTGTCACAACTCCAGAGGTGTCCTGTAATTTCAGAATGGACGGAAGAAGTTGGATTGACTCTGTTGCAAGCAACAAAGGTTGAGGATGATTTAGAAGAGAGTTTTGGAGACTCAAGGGGGTCAGAGTGAGCATGGGAGACTATTCAAGTCGATATTCAAACTGGAGTATCTACTACAAGTGTGGAGACTTATATATGGGAGTAGAACATAGATCTTACTAATAATCTGGAGTGTGGATGCTAAGTGTACCAGAGCTGTGCTCCTAAGCAGAGCACAGGGATGAAGCTAGTGGCTATGTACTGTAAGTGAAGAATGGAACGTAATACTAAGAACAAGGAATACTAAATACAGAGGGTCCAGAGTGTCAGAGATGCAGACTCATTGAGAATGCACCAGAGATCGCAGGAAGGGAGTCTGGAGTTGGGTCCAGAGTTAAGTCTGGAGTTCCAGATTAACAGATATGACACTGCCCCTTACAAGGCTACTCTTACTTATATCATTCCATTCCATCTACATCAAGATCTAGTCTATTGACATGACCTATTATTAGAGATGACAACTCTGATCTCCTCTGGGCCCTCCTGTCAAACACCGAGGTTCCTTAACGAAGTTCTGGACGAACTCCTATAACTCCTACATAGGAGTTACCAAAGTCCTATAGAAGCAGTCAGAGATGGATAGGAAGGCCAGACTTGTGTCCAATGGCATATCAGTACATATTCCTTATGTCATTTCTTTACCCTATCTTCACTTCATTCCCATTCCATAACTTCATGCTGTTTCCTCTTTCCCTTTACCATTTCCTTACAGAGATCGCTTGTTTCGCTTCGGAGTTGATCGGACTTTGCACTTGCATCTTCACCTACCTTATATATATATTCCCTTTCACTCCTGGGCTCTCCTCAGTTGTTCCTGCTACTCCTTGGGCAGTGGCTGAGGTGAGCACCAGCTTTGCTTTACCTTATTACTATTGCTAATTAGTGTAGTGGGCAATCACTGCCCTTTTACTTAGACTTTTCACACCTATGACTCATTCCATATTCATTGTGTCATTCCATTCTATTTATCAGCTGCTTACTCATTGGCTTACTTATATTTCACATAGATTGATCTCTTTAACCTTATTTATCTCCACAGATTGTTGATCTGTCAGCAATTTGGGTCAAGGGCTTTGCTTGGATCTCAACCAGATCTTGATTGTAGCTTAGGGTTATACAGGGTTCAGGGTTAGATACCTTATATTTAAGTAGTACTTATCCTGTATTATACCTTGTTCTTGGAATTCTTATCACTTTGAGCTCATTCTCTGTGTGTGTGCCTTTGCTGCACCTTAGTTTGTCTCTTAGTTTCAGACCTCTTCTCCTCTCATTTTGAGTTGGTGAAGTTATTCCTGATACTGGGCTGGCCAGTTGTCAGAGGCAGGTAGAGGAACTTGCAGAGGGACTGGCAAGGCTGAAGCATGGCAACAATGTCAGTGTGTGCTCTACATCTCTAGCCTCATGATTGCCCTTTACTGTCTGACTCACCTCCCCCCCATTTTCATATCTTTTTTTTTTCAGAATGCAAGCAGTTACGCTAGCTGTGTGAATCCTTCACAGCATGTTGATAGATGATCTCTGCTGCATGTCTTGTACCTGCACCACTGTCAGACACCTTGATGGCCAAGGAGACATAGAAGTTGCATGTGCTCTCATCAGCACTTGCACATGCCCACTTAGGGCTTGTTCAGGAGCTTGTGGAAGTCTTTCATGTCATCGAGGTAGGGGGGCAAGGCTGGGACAAAAGGGGAATGGACCATTGGTGATTTAATTCTATCCATTCCAGGGTCCGATGTACATCCATTCTACTGATCTATGCACATCACAGCCATTCCTGATGCTCATGGGACAGGTTATCCCCCAGACCATATCAATGCTGTTATCATGCATGCCATCCACTTCCTTGGGTTACTCACATTTTATCTAGGTGTCAAGCTTCCTTTCAAGACCGAGTGGAGCAAAAAGAAGCTTGGGACTGGATACCTATGGATTGGGGCTGAAAAGGGCAGGGAATCTGGTAGTTGGGCCAAGTACATCCCTCTCTCCTTGCCCATCTTGCATGTGAGCAACATACATGGCCTTTATGTGAATGACTATCCAGGTGGACAACAAAACATCTGTTACATCTCACTGCCTCCTCATCACCCCTGTCACTGGTGTCCCCATAAATGCCTCTCCTGACATCTGCGTCAGAAGAGTCTATAGCATCCTCAACCATGCTCACACTGCCTATAGAACCTAAAGTGTCCTTTACAACCACATTTGCGATGCTACTCTACAATGTGCACTACCTCACTCATACCCAAAGTGTTGAGATATCTCTCTCACAAGCAGGCAATGCACTCAGAAACTTATGGGCTGTATGTTGCTGTGGTGAGTTGGGACAGTGCATCGACCCCTCATTCCTTTTTTCACCTGTGTTTTATGGTAATATCAGCTGTTCGCACAAAACAGCACCTGGTTTACCTCCTCCAACACCCACCACATTTCCACTTGATTTTGCACAGGTCCTTCAAGCAATGACAGCAAGTCCAGCTTGGAGACAGTGTGTGGCTGTAGTGTGGCTGGGAACAGGCCTGGTATGGAACACCATGGTAGGGGGAGGGACTGACCATGAGTTGGTATTGGGCATGAGGTCTCCAACATGGAGACAACCTAAGCAGATCAGAGAGGAGAAAGGGTGGGAAGTGGTCATTGATGAAGATGTCAATGATAGGCTTGGATGATCTCCAGTTTGGAATCATATCTCATAGGTGCAAGTCACCACTGTTGACAAGTCCCTAGAACTTGTGGATCACCCTGTCAGATGATTCATGTCATGGTGGCTGTGGCACAGTAACAGACTATCCAACCAATAACTTACATGAGATAATATAGCTATTGTTGGAGGAACTCAGTCTGGTGTCAAGATTGCATATAGACTCTTATTGCTCATAGCTGAGACAGTATATAGTTAGAGTACCTTGTATCTACAGTCTTTTCAAACAGATTTACTCAGTACTTAGGTAATCTCATGAGGGACTTTTGTTCATGCTCAACCCTTTGAGCTAATGTGACATCTTTTTCACCTTTATTCTCACTCTTATCTATACTCTCTCAACTTGCTCTTGGTGCTCACACATCATCCATCTGCATCAGAACACCCCTATGCCTGGCCAGTGGGCAGACCCAAAGATTGAACCACACTCAGACCCCTATTAGCAAGATAGTATGTTTTGACTTTGTTTCACAACTTGGTGTCAGTGCTGCTAACCAAATATCACCTTGCTTGTGGAACACTGACAGGTTTGATAGACTACAGAATGCTATAATACATATGATGAGTCTTGCAGAATATAAATCAAGAAAATATGGCATCCAAAATGTGAAGTCAGAGCTTAAAATATAAGTTTGCATTTGAAACATGGCAATACTTGAAGCTCCTCTGGCTGAAAATATTTGGGCTAATACTTAGAGTGTGTGCAGACCTATACACTGTGATGTATATAATTAAATTTGTTGCAGGTAGAATGTAGGCTTAAACTTCAAGTAGTCTACCTAGTCTGAACTTCATACATTAGCAAGTTTAATATCTTCACTCAAATTTGTTGCCCAGGCCAGGGATAAGACCATGTGTGTAAAAATTAAGTATACTGAGCAACAAAAGCATTACAATATTTGATACATTTGCATTGTGCATGATATACAAAGCTAGGGCATGGGAATATCGCTTAGCATTAGTGAGATGGAATATAGTAGGCACTCATGGCTTCCTATCGATACTTGGGTCATGTAATTTGGTTCAGAGAGTATGGAGATATGGCCATTTTAAGTTGGTTATGTCATTGTAACAGTTTTGTTGCTGATCTAGTAGTATTCAAAATTGATATATTTTCATATATTCTAAGATAAGCAATGGGTCATGTGACCTATAATATGTTCAACACAATACAAATAAACAAAAATACCACTCTTGATCCACTACCACCACCATGAAATTTCTTTCTACTGCTCAAACCAATCAAATCATCTCTTTCTTGGATTTGGGTCAATTCACTTGTCAAATCTCTGATTACTGGTGTCCAACACTTCACTATTAGTAGAATTCACTCTAAACTTTGTCCAAACCTGGCCAAATCCTCTGGTGGTTGTCCTACCCTTATCACACCTGCTGATATGTGCCATGCTATTCATCTTATTGGAACTGGAAAGGCTGAAAATGCAGTCCAGGTCACCAAGACTCTTCAGGACATCAAGAACCATTTCATTTCCTCCCAGACTATTTTTCACCACTTGAAGAAAGCAGGCATGAAGGCTGTGGTGAAGAAGAAATGCCCTTGTCTTATCTCTGCTTATAAGAGAGCTAGATTGGATTTTGCAGAGAGTCATCAGCACTGGACTGTGGAGGATTGGAAGCAGGTTATATGGTCAGATGGGAAGAGGTGGGCATGGAAAAAGGCAGGAGAGGGCCTAAGTGATAGACTGGTATAAGGAACAGTGAAGTTTGGGGGAGGTTCTCTGATGATATGGGGTTGTATGACATGGAAAGGGGTTGGGATGGCATGCAAGATTGATGGTAGGATGGAAACTGACCTTTGTCTACAGATTATGGAGGATGAACTCCAGAAAACCCTGGAGCACTATGGCAAAACCCTAGATGAGATTATCTTTCAACAGGATAAATGACCCCAAGCATACCAGCAAAAGGGCCAAGAAGTGGTTTGCTGAGCATGGATTTGAGGTGATGGTATGGCAAGCTCAGTCACCAGACCTTAATCCCATAGAACATCTGTGGTTTCTTCTTAAAAGAAGACTGGCAGAGTATCCAGAGTCAGCAAAGGGGATAACTGAACTTTGGGAAAGAGTTCAAGTGGAGTGGGAGAAGATAGAGATTGCAGAGTGTCAAAGATTGATTGAAAGCATGCCCAGAAGGGTTCAGGAGGTGATCAAGGCCAAAGGAGGCTATACTTCATACTAGTTTATGATACCCTTGATATCAGCAACAAAACTGTTGCAATGATATAACCAACTCAAAATGGGCATATCTCTGTACCCTCTGAACCAAATCATATGAACCAAGGATCACTAGCAAGCCAGGGGTGCCTACTATATTTCGTCTCACTAATGCTAAGTGATATTCCCATGCCCAGCTTTGTATATCATGCACAATGCAAATGTATCAAACATTGCAACACTTTTGTTGCTTAGTGTAATTGCCCACTCAGCTGCTACCCAAGGAGTAGCAGGAATGACTACACTGCAGTTTTCCCGAGGGGTCAAATTGACCCTTAGCGAGGGCGAGGTCAAGGAACGGGTCGGCTGTTGCTTGACAGGGAAATTCCAAAAAATGTCACGTCTATATTGAAAGCCAGCGGAATAACATACGACTGCTGAAGGTCAGGTTGAGGTCAGGTCATAGATACAGTTAACGAGTTATGGTTATAATTATGTGGTCATACAAAGTACTGGTCATACTTAGCTGTACTACATACTGGGGAAGAAGATCAAGCATGGATAAATGGACCACATAAAATAACCATGATGGTATTGCCAACTGAGTACTGTCATACTATATGGGTCTACTAGGAATGGCCAAGGCTTGCTGTGGAGCAGTGACCTTGTTGCGAGAATGCAGGAACAGCAGGGCATGCCAGGTATACCCTCAGGTTGCTTTGAAGGCAGTAGGTGAGTGAAAATCTTCAGAAGACAGTGAGCTTTGTCAAGTTGAAACTGGAGTCAAAATATATATCTCAAGTTTGGCATGAGCTGTAGGAGCCTTGTTTTCACACCTCCAGTCCAACGAGCCCATGAAGGACATGAACTTATTCCCACCAAAAAAGTGATGCATGCCTCATAGGTTGCTTATGTAATTCAGACTTTGCATGTGGCCAACCCTATCTCACGATATACCAAAGCTCAGCCATACCTCAGGTTGACCTCAGGAATCATTGGTCAAATAGGTGACTGGTCACACATGTCTATTTAGGAAATGCTCAAACCAATACATTAGCTCTCTATACGATCCAATAAGGGCTCGTGTGACAAGGTTTCAGCAAATTCCGAAAAATATTACATGAAGGGTTATGTCAAACAGTTGTGTAAGGGGAGCCTAGGAGTGAAAAGAAATATATATGTATAATAGTACATGGTTCCTACTAGTGTTGTGCCAGCCTGGCTTGGGGGGGCTCAGGTCTGCAGAAGTTCCAGGCTGGGCCTTGAGCCCTTAGAAGCCCTGGATGGGGGCCCAGCCCAGCCTAGAAGCTGGGGCTTGGGCCCAAGCCAGGGCTTTCTTTCATATATAGTAAGTTGTGACTTGCTTAAATAATTGGTCACTTAAGTGTTCATCATGCTAAGCTGTGCCCCTCACCACATCTCCAAGTCAGGATAAGCAACAGTATGACCCAGGGAATCCCCAGGGTCACATTGCACACAATAGGTCAGTAAGCAGGTGACAAATGGGTCAATTCTTGGGTAATCAGTTTTGTCCACAGCCTAAACTTGAAATATCACCTTAGGTTGCCACATTTGCCCAAACTTCAAGAATTCTCCTTGGTATTAGAGATGACAAATCCAATCTCCTCTGGGCTCTCCTGTCTAACTCCAAAGTTTACTAATAAACACCTGGACAAACTCCTATAGCTCCTACATAGGAGTTATCAATGTTCTATAGGAGCAGCCAGAGATGGATAGAAAGGTCTGACTTACATCCAATGCCATGTCCATATGCACTTCTTATGTCATTTCCTTATTCTATATTCACTTAGTCCCCATTCCATAACTTTGTGCTATTTCTCTTCCCCCTTCACTATTTCCTTATGGAGATTGCTTGTTTTGCTTCAGAGTTGATCTGACTTTGTGCTCACATCTGTTACAAATCATAAACGACTGCACCACTGGCCTTGGCTTCACAGACCTCTACAAGCCTGGTGAGGAGAAGATGGGAAGATGGGCTCAAGCTCACACTATTATCCAGAGGATAACAGGTGGTCAAAGCTGGGGATGCCAGCTGAGACATCTGGGTTTATATAGTGAGGACAGGTGCATATGGACCATAGGGTCTGTGGGATAAACTACTATACATGGCTAGACTACTGTACATGGTCATGAGAGAGTTCTTACCAGGGTTAATGGGGATTAAAGGGGTGTGCCAGCCATGAGACATGACGTCATATGATGTCATGGTCTGGACCCAGTCATGTGACTGGTCACATGATGAAGAAAAGAAAGGGGTTGAAGATGATTCGTAATAGCATCTGCACCTACTTCATATATATATAATGCATTGGGTGCTTGTTTTCTAGTAAAAGGTTTTAAACATTGCCAAGAGAAGATATCACTGTCAAGAATGTGCTTGTGATCTATGATTTCTAGTTCATGATCAATTCCTCCACCACCCCATTTGCTTGACATGTCATATAATACAGTCATATTTGGCTGTGTCATACAGTAAGCCTGCTTGCAAAAGACCCAATGTATATGAATGACACTGTGACAGGCTGTTAAGTCTGGGCCCTCTGGACTCAAGTCTGGTCAGAGGTCTGAAGGTGAGTACAAAGTTCATTGGAGAACAAATAGAGAATGGGACAGAGATGGGATATCTAAGAGGATGTTAGTGCAGGATTTATGTGTTGTGCCCTTGCCAAGGTTCAGTCCTTGTATTTTGTAGGGAGAGAGAAGGGAGCGAGAGAGTGAGAGAAGGAGACCGAACGAGGGTCAGGAGGAGACTAGTGTGATATTCATACTAAGATACAAGGACAGAGTACAGAGGGTTTATATACTAAAGTCTGATTGGAGTTTGGATGGAAGAATGGAGAAGCATATGGTAAGGTACATTGGGTAAAAGGGAAGCATGTTGTTATGAACCATCTTCATGTCCCTTTCTTTTCTTGTCACATGACTGGGTCCAGACCATGATATCATATGACATCATGCCTCATGGCTGGCATGCCCCTTTAATCTCCATCAACCCCAGTGGGAATACTCTCACATTCGTGTACTTTAGTCTATCCATGTATAGTAGTTTATCTCACAGACCCTATGGTCCATGCACATTTCCTTGTACTATATAAACCCAGGTGTCTCAGCTGGTGTCCCCAGCTTTGACCACCTGTTGTCTCCGTATAACAGTGTGAGCATGAGCCCACTTCCCATCCTTTTCCTCACCAGGCTCATAGTAGCCTGTGAAGCTGAGGCCAGTGTGACAGTTAGTAATGATTCATAACACTTGGTCAAAGCTATCTACACTGCCCTCGGAAGAAAGTGTGTCTTGTCACAGAACATAACACAAGATTGGGTGACAAGAGTTCCCTATCAGAAGACTCAAAAAAGAAACAAAGTCTGTTGATAACGGCTGCTGGTGCCCAGGCATAAGGGACATAGCACAGAGGCACCACATAATGGGCCTGGGCATAACACCCTTATCAGTTTGCATACATGCTCATCCAGTGTATTAAATAAGAATAACGTTGCTTCTTGCCCAAAGTGCACTAGGGTGTAACCTCTGTGGTTTGAGGTTACCAGGTTCGTGGAATACCTATGATGTCCGCCATCAGTGCACAATATGTGGACGACACTCCTTGTTATTGAGGCTCTACCCCTTGACAGAACCCATACTGTCCAAAGCAAGCTGTTGAAGAAGATCTAGCTGCCAGCGGACTTCCCCTCTCCCCCATCACCCGACCTCTTCCCCCTGCAAGTGTCCCCAGATGTCGGTTAAAAGATACTGGCGAGTAAGGACTGTAGAATTCCAAAATTTCCCTCTATAGTGACTTAGTGCCTGGTTCTCTGGAACAGGCACATTCACAACTCTGCAAGTCCCTCTCTTTTGAGGGCCTGCTCGAAGCACTTTCCCAAGTCTCACAGGAGCCCTATTGGCTCAAATTTAAGAACTGACAACTGCAACCCCTGCCACCAGAAGAAATGTCGTTATCATTAACACTAAGCAATAATGAACTAAAGGCACTGCTCACAGCCCTTCTCAAGGAAAAGGAGGACAGCCCCTCCACCATCAGCAAGAAAGTCGCTGATCCCAGCAAGTGGGATGGCAACTGAGATAAATTCCAGGTGTGGATTACCCAAATCAAAGTCTGGGTCTCGTTCCAGAATTGGGGCTCAGACAAACTCTGGACTGTAGTGGTCCTATCCCAGATGGAGGGTGATGCTGCCTTCTATGCATGGCTCAAACTGGAGGAGTATTGCAACTCCAAAATCAAAAATGCAACCAGTCCCACAGGGAAAGATCTGGGCTACCCCTGTGGAGATGAAGCCTGGCCCAACTGGAAGGATCTCCAGAAGGAGATAAGGGACCAGTTCCAGATTGACATGCTTGTGCATGAATCGCTTCAGAAGCTCCAGTGACTAAAGCAACAAGGACGTCCCATTGACAAGTTCCTTCAAAAATTCAAGGTTCTCTTCAAGGAGGCCAAAGTTAAGAATGGCCATGGAATTGAAATTCTCAAGTGAGCAGTGGACGCTTGCATATACATGCAGGTCCACCTCCACATGCATGTGGAGAACAACATCTTCGAGTTGATTGACACATACCAAAAGGTTAGTCACTTCTTTGAATCCATAGAGATTGAATGTGGGTTCTAACCAAGGTGCTTCAGTGGAGTGCAACAATACAATCTGCCCAAGGGACCACTGCTTAACCAGCAGTTTACACAATACAGGACGCAACCTGAAAGGGGAGCTTCCATGGATATCAGGGCAGTGCAGGGGCCCCCAGATACCCACACATGCTTCAACTGTGGCAAACCAGGCCACATTTGATGAGATTGCCAGCTCCCAAAGAAGCCCTTCAACCTGGCACAAGATAGGAACTGAGCGCCAGTTCAAAATATGTGCCAAGTATAGGTACACAACAAAGATGGGTACTACACTGAGATGTGAGCGGTCATTTCTGAAACCCTGCCCGAAACCAAGGCCCACACAGCAACAATGTTCTCCCAACAGGATTATATGTTGGACAAAGCTCATGCCTACTGGGCTGATGTCTTCAAAACAGAAGCCAGGACAAAAGCATCTGAGGCTTTAAAAGGAAGCAGCTAGTCAATGGTAGGGTGTTGCCTAGCAAGCTGGATAAAACACAAGAAAAAATCAGAAAACTAGAAAACATTAAAAAATTAGTTACCTTGCATTTGGACCCCTCAACCAGGGATGATAGTGACACTTCTGTATGATCTGGTTTCGAGCTGATGAGCACAGCATTATTTAATCATATACTAGTAAGTAGACTGGACTCTGGGC
The DNA here is from genome assembly GCA_038090515.1 of Pulveroboletus cf. viridisquamosus. Taxonomy (NCBI): domain Eukaryota; kingdom Fungi; phylum Basidiomycota; class Agaricomycetes; order Boletales; family Boletaceae; genus Pulveroboletus; species Pulveroboletus cf. viridisquamosus. Next base: position 20,987 of record JBBPMX010000054.1, on the reverse strand, counting down.
ATGCTGGTATGAGAGTGGTAGGCATAGATGACTTGTTGACTGTGCTCAAGGGAGAAATCACCATAGCTGGCACTGAGCCTGTAGCCAAACTCTTGGAGTGCACCGACAGAGATTTCCTGGTTAGGACAATCAGCCAGGTGCTGAAGACTTTAATAGATTTTGATACGTCTATAGGGGGGGTCTCTTCAGAGCTCGGTGCCAGACTATAAACATAGTGTGCTTAATTCCCTTTTTAAGAATGAGTGTGCTGACCTTAACCTTAATAAAATCCCTACACAAGAAATGATCAGGGGTGAAGAATTCACAGTGGACATTGCTGTCCTCTTCTCTGCAGGTCCAGTACAAAAAGAAGATAATGTAAAAGCACTAATTGATAGTGGCACCGTCAACACCTTTATCAACCACAAATGGTGCATCAAGAACAATATTGACATGATTCCCCTCATCCAAAAAATCCAAGTATTTAATGCTGATGGCACTCCAGGCAGAGCTGGAAAGGTGACCCACTGAGTTGAGCTCATAGCAGCATTGCAGGACCATCATGAGAAAATAAACGCCTTCATTGTCAAGCTGGGCTTGAATCAGATGATCATCAGCTATGACTAGCTAGCCCACCATAACCCCACTATTAACTAGATTGAAAAGCAGATTGACTTTACCTGCTGCACAGAAGATTGTGATAACTTCTGATGAAAGCATCATGGATACTTCGCCCAGACAAGAAAGCATCTCACACTCCACATTATTGAAGCTAGCATGGCAGAAAAGGTCCCGGTGGCCTACCATGATTTTCTTGATATCTTTTCAGAGCAGGAATCCAACCATATGCCCTTACGGAAATATTAGGATCACACCATTGATCTCAGGCCCGACTTCATTCCAAGGAAGGGGAGAGTTATCCCATTATCTGACACAGAGTTGGAAGAAGTATGGACTTTCACCGACAAGGAAGTCAAGAAGGGCTACCTCCAACTGCCACAAACATCCCCAGTGTTCTTCATTCTGAAGAAGGACAGTAAAAAACACCTAGTCATGGACTATAGATATCTAAACAAAGGAACCATCAAGAATGTGTATCCCTTACCACTCATTTCACAGCTCATCGATTGCCTCAAGAGCACAGACATGTTCACAGCAATGGACCTCTGCTGGGAATATAATAATGTTCGCATCAAGGAAGGTGACAAATGGAAAGTGGTGTTTGTAAAACCAATCAGGACCTACAAGCCAATGGTCATGTACTTCGGGCTAACCAACTTACCCCCAACTTTCCAAAATATGATGAAAAACATCTTCTCAGATCAATATGCCTTCCTCATTATTTATATGGACAATATAATAATCTTTACCAAAGGAAAAATCAAGGAAGAACACAAAGTCCTGGTTCACGAAATATTGCAAAGATTACAAGTAAATGATTATATATCAAGCCAGAAAAGTGCACATTCTCGAAGGACAAGGTTGAATTTCTCGGAATGGAAGTCTTAAAGCATGGCGTAGAAATGCAGTCAAAGAAAACCCAAGCTATTGCCAATTGGCCTGAACCGACTCGCTTGAAGCGGGTCCAGGCCTTCCTTGGCTTATGTAACTATTACAGAAAGTTCATTGATCAGTTTGCTGAAATAGCTCAACTCCTGAATGATCTCACAAAAAAGGATACCCCCTTCCAGTGGGGTGAAACAGAACGCACAGCCTTCCTTGCACTGAAGAAAAAATTCATGGAAGCACCCCTACTTGCCTATCCAGATAGCTTGAGACAAATGTGCATTGAAACAGATGCATTGGACATTGCAACCACAGCAATCCTCTGGCAGGAATGCAAAGATGGGTAATGGCATCCTTGCGCTTTTCTTTCCCATTCCTTTCACACTACTGAATGCAACTACCCTATCTATGACAAAGAATTAATGGCGGTTATTTGCACTCTCAAAGAATGGCATCACTATCTAATTGGGTGAGAGTGAGTTGAGGTCTGGACTGATCATAAAAACCTGGAGTATTGGAAGAAACCCCAAACTCTCTCCAGGTGTCAAGCACAATGGCATGCCCTTCTCCAGGAGTTCAATCTTGAGTTCATATACCACCCCAGATCTCTCAATCATGCCAACCCCCTCTCCCACTGACCTGATCATGGCGACATGGTTGAAAACCTAAACAAGGACATCACAGTCCTACCAGCTGAATTATTTATAAAAAATGTTACATTGGAATCTCCTTTATTACAAAAAATACAAAAAGAATCAAAAAATATAAACAATGTCCTAAATTATATATACCCATTTGGGAGGTATACCTCCACAACTTTACCAGCTGGATCTACATTCCACCTTCCATCCATGCTGAAATTCTTAAGACATGTCATGACGATCCCCTGGGGGGTCACAACAGACAGGCATGCACCTACCATATGATAAACTGTTTCTTTATCTGGCCACAACTGTGGAAAGACATTATCACCTATGTAAACCACTGCTACATGTGCGCCCTCATAAAGGGTTCGTCTAAAGCACCAGCAGGAAAAATACTACCCCTTCCCATGGCTAGTTATCAATGGGAAGATATTTCTATTGATTTCATAACAGGATTACCAGAAGTTGACAAGATCAATTTGGTTTGTGTAATTGTCAATTGATTTTCCAAAGAAGTCATTTATATACCATGTTTGAAAACTATTTCTTCCCTAGATTTAGCTAAACTATTCCACGATCATGTATGGTTGCAACACGGCATCCCCCATATGATAGTATCAGACCAGGGCCCCCAGTTCATGTCCTCCTTCATGACCGAACTATGTAAATTATTGGGCATTGAGCAAAAGCTCTCCATGGCATATCATTCGCAAATGGACAGGCTAACAGAACGAATCAACAGGGAAATTATGTGCATATCTAAGAGATAGGACCAATGGCCAGACTATATCAAACTCAATACAGAAGTTTAGGAAGCACTGAAGCGGACCCAAGAAAGAATGACATGCAACCAAAAATCCTCTCAATCCGACGCCCCTAACTATGTACCCAGTGATCAGGTGTGGCTCAGTATGGACAACTTGAAGTTGCTGTACACTGCCCGTAAATTAACTCAGTGATGACTCAGGCCCTACAAAGTCATCCAGACCCTCCTGAACACAGTTGAACTGCAGCTCCCCATGTCTTTCAAGATTCACCCAGTTGTGAACATCTCAAAGGTCAAGCCCTACTGATCCCCACTGCCTAGACAGCTGATCTCTCACCCGGACATGATCAAGGTCTCAGAAGAGGGTCACCTGGAGTATGAGGTCAAGGCAGTTGTAGCCTCCTGCTTGAAATGAGGGAAGTTGGAATATCAGGTCCACTGGAAGGGGTACAATGACACTGACAACACATGGAAACCAGCTTCCCATTTAGACAATACACATGACATGGTGGACACCTTCCATTTTGCCTCCCCTTCAGCCCCTCGCCCCCTCCATGGTCTTTCCTTGACAGAAATGAACAGCCTCTTCGCTGTTTACGGCCCTGAAGTTGGTACTCCATTTGTGACAACTCATCTGGAACTAGAGTCATAACAAAGGGGGGTAATGTTACAAACCATCTTCATGTCCCTTTCTTTTCTCGTCACATGACCAGTCACATGACCAGGTCCAGACCATGACATCATATGATGTCATACCTCATGGCTGGCATGCCCCTTTAATCTCTGTCGACTCCAGTGGGAATACTCTCACATTCATGTACTTTAGTCTATCCATGTATAGTAGTTTATCCCATGGACCCTATGGTCCGTGCACATTCCCTTGCACTATATAAACCCAGGTGTCTCAGCTGGCATCCCCAGCTTTGACCACCTATTATCTCCATACAATAGTGTGAGCATGAGCCCGCTTCCCATCCTTCTCCTTGCAAGGCTTGTAGTAGCCTGTGAAGCTGAGGCCAGTGCAATGGTCAGTAACAATTCGTAACACATGTGGAGATGGAGAACATACATAGAAGGAAGCATATGATGTGGTGAAGGGTCTAAGGTAAGAATGAAGAGCCGAGGAAGGAATGAAGAGTTGAGAAAGAACAAGGGGAATACTAAATATGGTAACTATGAAAGTCTGAAAGGAGGAATGAAGTCTGGATTTTGGGATATGAAGTCCAGGTTACAGAGTACTGGAAAAGGGATGAGGGGTTTGGAAGATGGAGTTTGGAGTGGATATGACACAGGCCTGATATATATGAGGCATGTAGGGTATGGTCAGGCCTATCTGGCATGTATACAGATGACCCTGGAAAGGGTGAATATAATATGGGTTCATGAATACAACAGGACCTGTAATAGGTGTGATCTACCTTGGTGCAGATGGGCAGACTGAGCAGGGTAGGTCTGACTCTGATACATACAATTAAATCAAGTGGGGTGGGTATGATGAGGTACTTTGATGCACATGGTCAGACTAAGCAGGGTGGGTGTGATTCACACCAATGTATACAACCAGACCAAGTGGGGTGAGTATAACCCACTTCAATGTATATGGCCAGATGGAGCAGGGTGGGTGTGACTCACAATAATGTACATATATGGCTGGACTGAGTGGGGTGAGTGTAACCAACTTCAAGGTATATGGTCAGACCAAGCAAAGTGGGTGTGATTCACACTGATATATATAGTCAGACAGAGTGGGGTAAGTGTAGCTCACACCAAGGCATATGGCCAGACTGAGCAGGGTGGGTGTGACTTACTTTGAGGTATATGGCCAGACTGAGCAAGGGAGACTGCTAAAAGTCATGTATTCATCTTATAGCTATGAACTCTGCTCAGATATTTCTTCTTGTATAGATGCCCATTCAAATAAAACATGCATATTCTACTGATATAATATAAAGTTACTTTAGATTGTTACACATGCTGCTCTTGAATATAATCTAACATATCTAATAAACTCCTCTGGCTCTCCTGCAATTCCATTCTCCATCATGAAACTTCAACAAATGAGTTTGTGGCTATTTCCATTACCACCTGAACAAGTGAATGCTCAATCAGTTGATGTAAAACTTTCGCAGCTTCCTGCACCATAGAATCAATGGTTTTAGCATCTGCAAATACTGTTAATATCATCAGCATGTATCATTTAGAGCATTTGTATAAGCTCACTGAAATTCAGGATGCCCTTGGTATTTGAAAACTCCAGAGCTAAGTCTGGATCTTCTTTTTTGGTGACTCCATTAGGACGTATTATGAGATTTCAAATCATTAATATCCAATAACAGGTTCACTTACAATGTTCCTGAATAGTCTTTATAGCTTCAGCCTGATACTGTTTTCTAGCTTCATGACTTCCCAATGTTGAAGGATTCAGCACTAGCTTAGTGTAAGGGGCATTGGCCCCTGTAGATACTAAATGGGGTAATAGCCCCTGATCACATACTTAGGAGTGTATGTGATACAAGGCAATCACATGCATGATATGTAGATAAAAAGGAGAGGCCTGCCTGGTGACAGGCCAATCCTCATATATAGTCATCTGTGAATATCACTTGGTATACTTCACCAGTGTGAGTAAGGAGTGAGGACAGGGTGCAGAGTACCCAATAACAATCTTACAGTTTTTTGAAGTGAAATAACATGTATTCACAATAAATCACACAGTGACCCATAGCCAAGCAAAGTTGACAGTAACCAGACTGTCTGGATGAGGGGAAAACCCCTCAACAGGTAGCCAATGGGCACCCAGGACCCCTGAGGAAAGCTCAAGGGACCCTAAGGTCATTAAGAAGGGGGTAAAAACCCTGATGACAGGCCAGATACTGGAACCAAGCATGGAACCCAGACCTAGTGCTGTGGTAGCAGAGGAGGCACAGGCCTCCCAGATGCTGAGCAGCATCAAGAACAGTGGAGGAAGAGCTGCAGAAGCTGACCCTGCCCTTATGAGCCCATTGATCTCACAACCTGAGAACATCGACCATTCATTAACCTCACTGGAGGTGTCACCAGGCCCAAGGGCCAAGAGCCCAATCATACAGGCCTACATGGAGAGCATGTCACCTCTGCTGAGGGACCAATCTGAGGGAGATGTACCCATCAATCCCAGAATGGCCCTCATCACCATTGATGAATTTCTCACAGACATGCAATGTCATTGGTTAAGATATGATGTGGGACCTGAGGGATTCCACAATCATGAGATAAATCCTGGGCAGCATAATGCTGTGATGCTGGAATGATTGTGACAAAGATTCATGGATGACGATGGGACAACTGACCAGGTGGTTAGTCTGGTGCTTATCAAGATGGACCTATTGTCCCAAAGTGAGGTAGGCAGCCCAGTAAGGTGAGGGACAGCAATGTCCCATAGCCAAAGTGCCCCTGCCAGTCGCACAATGACAGAATGGGGCCTCACCCCTAATATGCCAAATTGACCAGCATACCTGTCAGGTTGGGATTCTAACATCATGCACCATCTGTACAGCACCCCAGGACAGAGAAAAAGAGCCCTCCTGCATCAAATGACATGAGATCATGCCATAGCAGTCAATAATGCTACAGGGAACAGCCAACTGTCTAGTAATAGACCCATTCAGGGAGACCATGGTTGTGATGCCAATGAGGGCTGACGACCTCTCCCACACCAGGAGGGACAACCTCATAGGCAACAAGATGCAAAGGAGGAAGACCCTCCACTGAGAGGACCCCTTGACAGGGTACCCCCAGATGACCTAAGCAATCCAGGGGATCCAGATGACAGTAGTCAATCTGATGACTAATCCAATGGCCAGTCCAGTGAGAGAAGTGGCGGGGGTGACTGTACACAGAGTTATACTTGGAGGACCTAGCCTCCTAGTGGTACGACCAGGAGGTCAAATCACTAGATCAAGCAATCCATTTCTGGTCCTTTGAGAACCTGATCACTGGACTGTTCAAATACTTCATGCACAAGGCCTCAGCACAGAACATGGTGGACCAGTACAACTGCATGAGGTTCTTCCCTGAAAAGGGCCCTTGCCTATTATAATGACCTCAGGCATCATGTGTACCAGATGGTACAACCCCCAGAAAATTATTCGTTCAGGAAGAAGTTCCTCTGTGGGTTGCCCCATATAATTATTTCTAGTATTTTCAAGGCTCATAGTATATCTGCTGAGCACTCCAGCATCAAGGAGATCCTTGAGGAGGTCCGGCAGATGGAAACTGCCCAGAAGGCTATCAGCCTGCATATGAGAATGAGCCACTTTGGCTCTGGGGGGAAAACCTCCCAAGGATGAAATGATTCATACCCACAGAAAAAGAGGGCCGAAGGGATCTCAGGTGACACACACAAATTTGTGTGTCATGGTAATACACTGTTCCATCAAAGGACAGCCAACTTGCCCAAGGCCATAAGTTCAGGCAAGACAGAAGTGCTTCCCAGTCAAAGGGTCAAATGACCTAGATGAAAGGACAGTTTCGACTGCCAGATAAGGGGAGAATGCAGGGTATCACCTGCTTCTGTTGTGGTAAGGAAGGTCATATGGCCAACCAGTGTGATCAATCTTGAAGGAATTTACCACCAGTGGGGAAACTGCAACTGTACACTGTGGATGTACAAGAAGATGAGAAGGATGAACCCCCAACTGATAACATGGACATGGGTCTCAGCAATGAGGTAATGGCCCCTACTGACCCTGAACATGTAGCAGAAGCTACTGATGAGGTTGATGATGACCCTGCTGACAAAGGCCAAGTGGTCGATGACTGCTTTGAGCTGTATTCGGAGTGTTCAGATATCCAAGAGGACAATGAACCTGTCACCTACTTGGGTGCCATGCATGACCTACTGGAAGATAACTAGTCTGTGTGGTGTGTGGCGATGGACCTCATTCATCCCCTTCGGGCCCTGGGCTACAAGGGGATGAGGACCCCTAGCTGAGATGGACATGGTCCCTGATATACAGGGTAATTCATGAGGGCAGTAACTGCCTCAAGTGCTGGCAATGTATCACTCATATCATAGCTGATTGTTATGTGAATGCAAGAACACCAAAGCCAAGCAACTAAAGGCTTGCCGTAAAGCCTCACAAAGAGAAGTGAGAGCAGAGGAGAACACTTATCATCCAAGGTTTTAACCCAAGGAATAAGTGGCCAAAGCTGGGGGTACCAGCTGAGGACACACTCTTTATATATTGTCAGGGAATGCGCACAGACCAAGCTGTGCTACGGATAAGGTGTGAAACTATGCTATCTATGGTAGGTGATATCCCACAGGTGTGGAAGAGTTCTGTGATATGGAAGTGTAGTGATGGTAATTAAAAAAGTGTGGTGACCACGTGTTATGACATCATATGATGTCATGGTCTAGGCTGTGTCATATGATCTGGTCATGTGACCGGTGAACGAGTGAAGTGAAAGTAGTGAAAAATAATTAAATTAGTGTATATAGTATAACACTGATATCAATGTGGGAGATCCCTCACTGAGTGCAGCCCAGTTATACCCATCTGAGCATGCTCAACAGGAGTATGACTGGGGCTGGGATGAGTGTGACCACACACAGATGACAGGACACAGCCTCAATATTGACTGTGTCTGTGCAGCTATGGCTGAATTTATGAAACAAGTTTGCATCTTCAAGGGATACCAAGTGTTCCTCACTTGGAACCTCAGATCCAAGGCAGTATGGGCTTGCCTATGTGCCTCATTCACTGGGTGGGAGGTCACCACATCATACAATATCATTGTAGAGGAGCTCATAGAGTGATCCCCACTCTGGATCAGGATGTATCCAGATGACCTAGTGGTCAAGACAGCACATGGGTCGATGGTCATCCCATGGGATGGACCACCTGATCTCATGCAGGTGCAACTAGCCACACTTGATATAGCATGCCAGAGTGTGATTGGGGAAGTTAACCTCTGTTCCTTCAGGTATGCATGGATGGGGCCTGAGGATAACCCTGGTATGTGACCAGTGATTGGACCAGCATTGTGCACATGTACAATGGCCCAGATCACCATCAATGGGTGTCTGGCCTACATGATGATCAATACCGGTAGTACCCAGCAATTTCATGAGCCCTGCATTTGCAAAGGTCACCCAGATGGAGGTATATCCCCTCACACAATAGCTCATGCTGCAACTGGGCTGCATAGGGAGCTGCTTGAAGATCACCTATGGAGGTGATTCTTCTGTTGTCATTGGCAAATTTATCACCCACACATATTTTGATGTAGCCAATATCAATCACTATGATTGTATCCTGGGAATACCTTTCCTACAACAATATCATGCCATTGTCAACTTCGCATCTAACTCATGGATTGTGGGGGGTACTACTATTCCCCTTCTGGATGAATCCTTGTCCAGTGCTAGGGGCACCCATCACCCCAGCACCACCCCAATCTCCTACTGACTTTCATGCCCTATGACAGTGTCAACACCTTGTGAGGGCTCAAAAAAGGGGAGGGGGAGTAGTATAAAAATTACATAATTAAACAACCTGAACGAAAACTGACTGCAGCTCACAGTCATGAAATTATGTGAGGAGGATATACCCCACCTATGGAACCAATGGTTCTAGAAATACAAAAGTTGACTGGGAGGAGTGAAGCAAGCACTCCCCCCACTGTGGGAGGTGAATCACTGGATCCTGCTCATTGACGAAAGTAAGCAATATGCTTACCACCTTCTGCGCTGCACAGATACTCTGAAGCAGCAATTGTTGGATAAAATCTAACTTTACACCACTGCAGGCTGGTAGGTAATGAAAAGTGTCCCACAGGCTGCCCCAATGCTATGCATCCCAAAAAAAAGAAATTGCAAACAGTCATCGACTGCCTCAAGAGAAATGATAACATGGTAAAGGATGTAATGCCCTTCCTGGATCAGGACCAGATCTGAATGGATGTGGCCTGAGCAAAATATCACTCAAAAATTGACCTATATATCCAACACTTATGAACAGTTCTGGGTGGAGCCAGAGGACATCTGGAAGACAGCCTTCTCCACCATATATGGGATCTTCATTAGCCAAGTTATGTAGCAGGGGGACTGCAATGCCCCCATGATGTTTCAACATCTAATGATGGTGATCTTCTAAGATCACATCATATGGAAAGCAGGACAACCATGCTCTCCTGGATCAAACCATGCTTGTGTGGGATACTTAATTAGGGCAGATTGTACTGTGAGACCCTAGACAGTGCAATTTCTGTGTAAATTCAAATTCCCTGCTGCAATATTTGATTATTGTTCTGTGGTGTAACATGCTCAGAATACCAAAATGTGTGACAAGAAAATGAAAGGAGTAAAGAAAATACAAATTACATAGTATCAACAGAGGCTTCACTCTTGTCCTCAGAATCATCATGCTCTACACTGGCATTATCTTCACACTTGACATCTAGTTGATCCAATGTATGGTGATGCTCTTGCTCTAGGAAGCATGGTATCAGCAAGTAAGGTAAGAATAATAAGCAAACAAAATGTATGAAGACCATGGCCATTGCCCACACCACCCATGTACTCACCATTATTGTCAGGAAGATCTTGCTGGTCTGACATTAGCTCAAGTTCTTCTGGAGCAGCTTCCTCAGTGCTAAAGGATGTCAAAATTTGAGGGACCTCTGCATGCTGCCAAGCAGCTGAGAGAATATTGAGGTAAATGTTCCATATAGAGCCACGTTTGAGGGTGGGATGTCCCAGACAATCATAACACCCCTCAAAGAACTTGCTGAGGCACTGAGGCACAAGGTCAAACATGGAGTGAGTAGCATTGATGTAGAGCCCACAGACAGTGTCAATAACTGTCAAATCAATAGGGACCTGTTTCTATGTTAAATATGAATCAAAAACAAAACCAGGGTGTGTGTACCTTGAAGTCAAGTGCCCTGTAGCTAGTTGCATTGTGGAATACAAGCTTAGGCACACCATGTGGAAGTATCTTAACCAATGCTCTAAATAGCAATCTAATGTATATAGGATGGAGATCTGACATATCTTGTTGTGATTGCATCATTTCAAAGTATTATTGATATGATATTGATAGTGATCAAGCTCTGCCTGGAACCAAGGAATGAACAACCACTGAAATATCATACTGATAAAACATTAGCTTTGCCATGATTTGTGGGTTCAAGATGGCTGGTAGTACTTCATATCAATCACTGTCCACTCCTTGCTACAAGAGGGTGTAAATCGTTGGTGAAACTGAGACCAGGCGATCTCTGGCATGATGTTTTTCTTCAAGTGCATCCAGTGGTGTTGGATAAATCCAACCAAGGATGGGTCAAGCATCTGACGGAGCATCATTTGTCCATTTGCGACACTGAAGTTTTCGGTTCCTGGATCACTCTGGGTGACAAGAGGAATATCTAGGGTAGATTGAGTGCTGTGACGTCCAATAAAAGAGTAATGTGTGCTTACATCCGAGCTGTTCAGCAGTTTCAAGATAATATGACAAGATTAACTGAGGATTGCAGTTGAAATGCCATATCTTCATCCATAGGATGTGACCAAAAAATGGCTCAATTGCTGTATGAAGAGCTAAACTGAAATGGAGCCACTTATCATGTTGATCAATGGCCCAAATGTTGTTGACACTAGCTGCCCAAAAGTGACAGTGTTGAAGCTGATTGGCCTTGCGCTGATGCACAAGTTCAGCTTCATAGGCATGGAAATATTCCTGAATGACTCTCCTGGAACGATTGGTCAGTTACACTTAGTTAAGTAGAATCTGATGCATACCTTGAGATGCTCATGCCATGTTCATGGAACAATAGGCTTACCATTTCATGAGCTCCAGCATGCAGATACATAGTTCATAGTTCCACCATGGCAGTACAGATCAACTCCTTACTATGGTGCTGCTGGCATATTCATTGTAGGCTGAGTTGCTTTCGAATCTCAGTGAATTTAGTAAGCCTGTTGGAGAAACAATGAATGATGCATTAGTTGAGTTTGTCAAGTCCAAAGCAAAGTGCTTCACCCAATGCCATAGTGCCTTGTATCTATACTATTGCAGAGTTCCACAACAATCTGTCAGTCGGTGAGCTGAGCAACCCATAGCTGCCTGATAAGAGGTTCAATCTGCACAAGAGGAGCTGAAAATGTCATGGTGTCTAACACCCAAAGTATATTCAAATGATTTGATTACATATGAGTTGGTTTCCACTGATTAGGCATTCCAAAAATTTGGACAAGAGGGGGCATCAATGTCTAACAAGGTCACTCAACATATAAAGCTCAACATTGACAATGTTGAAGCTTGACATATATGGAACTGATGATCTCTTTGAGCTCTGGCTGCAGGCTGGGCATGGACTTACCTCTCTAGCCAGTATTCTACAACTGTTTTGTAACATGTTTGCCATGGTGCGTGATGCCATAGAGCCTATCACACCATTCCATTGGTCAAACGTAAAGGATGAATATCAATGGAGGTTTGATTGGAGTTTTCTTACTAATTCAGTCAATTCAAGCAGGCATGGGCATGCGGTGCTCCTCACTTCCTTCCTCTTTATCTCCCTATCTCATGGGAAGTGCTGCTAGCTTGATAAGTGATAACTCAGTGTCTTTTGCACTTCCAACTGAGAATATTTCTTTCCAGGGATCTACTCAATGGCTCCATCAAGCTCTCAAGCACTCCCAGAGTCTAAATTGGATGGGGAGCACTGCATGGTAAGTGGGAACTCAGTGTCTTCTGTACTTTCAACTGAGAACATAACTTTCTAGGTACTTCCTGTATCATCTTCTCTGGCACTGCTAGAGTCTGGATCAGATAGGGAGCATTCTGGTTTCGTCCCTATGTCAGTTGGTTCACCATCGCTGATCAATTGCAACTCAAGGTGCCACATGATGGAGACTTCAAAGTGCCTCATCTCTCATGTCCCTTTGGGGTCAAGCAAGTATAAGAATGTGAGCTCATGATTTCTGTCACTAACTGCATTCTTGAATTTTTTCTTTTTCTTTGCGCTCAAATGTCTGGCACATGCTTGGACCCCCTTCTCATCTTAAAATTCACCAGAGACCCAGTTGCAAAGCAAGACAGTATTTGTCAATGAACCTCCTGTCAGGCTATTGTATGCAAAGGTTATCCATATATTTACATTGGCACAAAATGCAACCAACCTGGCTGTTATGTGTGTGCTTCATGCTATGCTACCAACACTATCAAGCACAACCAACCACAGTTACAATATCTTATGGTAAGTGTTATCAGATTTGTAAAACTCCTTTTTGCTAAAATTCTCTAGATGCTCATGGTGGCAGTCCCAATGTTAATGTGATACAACGGTCTATAAGTGCTGTGCACTCACAAAGTATATTGCTTCTCCTTTATGTATGGAACTTGCTAATAACTGTTTCAGAGTCTATCAACCCTCCTGCAGTTGTTCCTATCAACCAAGGGCTAGCAAATATCTCTCATGGCATGCTGCCACCACCACCTCTGTTGCTGCGATGTCCTGATATCAGGATTCCCTCTGCTGCATGGGAGTCACCTGACAACCCGTCAGGAGCTCTGCAGAACTCTTGTGCAGAAGGATCACAGAATGTGCTTGGGTACAATCCAAATCACAAGATGTATGCTGCAAAGCACAACTATTGGGCACAGCGTGCATATGGAACCCTACCAGTAGAGACAATTACATTGTCAATAACCACTTTATATGAGACTGGAAAGCGGGGTCATCAATGTGGCACTCCATTTGGTATAAGTAAATATTTCACTTGCAAGTTGGTATACTAATCATTCTATTGTAGAACATTTGTGAAGGTGTCAAAGATGTCAATTCCCATCTTACTGCCCCAGAGCTTAGGGTCCTGGCCCTCTCCACCCTGATGCCATGCATACGAGCCTTCTGCTCTGAGTTTCCTTGGTGAACTGATAAGTTCATCATGTGTGATGAGGCCTGGGTGGACCTTGCAAAGTATTCTGATCCATACTGCCCTTACTTTTACAATAGTTGTTTCCCTGCTAATAACCGAAAGGGACCAAAAGGCGGGGGCTTCAGGACTAAGATTTGCAGTCTCAATGTCATTGTTCTACAGGCACAATGGTTGGAATACGAGGCATTCAAGGAGGCATTGGACAGCAAGCACATGTGCTCGCCTTCCCCCAATTGTCAGTGCTCACCTAGTCCCCAACATTCTCAGGCCTCCCACACCTCTGCCGCATTGTGCATACACTCACCTTCTCCAGGACCTTCCAACTGTCAGTGCTCACCTAGTCCCCAACATTCTCAGGCCTCCCACACCTCTGCCACATTGCACACACACTTGCCTTCTCCAGGACCTTCCAATCGTCAGTGCTTACCTAGTCCCCAATGTTCTCAGGCCTCCCACACCTCTGCTGTGTTGTGCACACACTTGCCTTCTCCAGGACCTTCCAATCATCAGTGCTCACCTAGTCCCTGACATTCTTGGGCCTCTCAGGCCTCTGCTGCATTGCGCACATGCTTACCTTCTCCAGATCCTTTAAATCATCAATGCTCACTTAGCCCCTGATAGTCTCAGGCCTTTCGCACCCCCTTGCCTACACGACTGCAAGGACCTGAAGGCTTCAGCAACCCTCCTCCTATTTCATCTAACTGGCTCTTTTTGCATGAATGAGATGACCCCATGCTTCGCATTGACAAGGTAAGCACTAACATATACTCAGTTCTCAAGCATCTTGAATGTCATGCCAGAATTGCCAGCAATGAGGCAACTAGCACCTCCCCCTGATATTCCCTTGCCCAATCCAAAGGATATCAAGGAAGCTTTGAAGTCTGGGGGGGCAGCATTGCTAAATGTCAAGCAAAGTAAGTCATTCTCTCAGATTGTCATAAATTGGCTAATAGGCATCAAGTTTTGAAGCAGACAACACAGCTCATCAACTTTCACCCAATCCTCACATTGCCATTTGCTTAGATTTTGATACCTGAGTATCGCTCATTCAACATCAACAAGGCAGACCTGTACCCTGGTCAAATCAGAGTTGAGCAAAGCCCCAGATTGCTTATCAGAGTTGGTGGGTTCAAAACAATGCAAGCCACACAACTGATCCTTTCATCTCCCCCAAACTTTGGGCTCCACTCACGATCTGGTCAGAGTGTGGTGGAAAAGCATCCATACATTAGACAAGAGAATCTGGAAGGCAAACCTTCATTTCTCCACTACAAAATATCTGACAAACTCAACTTGCTTTTCTGTGAGGTGAACATGTTGTACTGGGCCAAGGCTCTGCTGAACATGACCTATAACTTCATTGACCATGCCCTTGCCATTAGTGACATACCCCCTGGATTTGATATTCCCCACTTACACTTTGTTGAGGCCAGTCTTGCTCTCAGCTATGCCAATACCTCAGGTGGGGGTGGGTCCCCATCAATGAGCTACAAGGCAGGCTCTGTCTCTACGGCTTACCTCATAGAAGTTAGAACCAGGGTCTCTGGGAGGTAACTCCAGAACTCCGGAGTTTGAGCAGGACTTGGCTTCACCATATGTGGTGCGCCCTTGTCACAACTCCGGGGGTGTCCTGTAATTTCGGAATGGGCAGAAGAAGTCGGATTGGTCTTGTTGCAAGCAACAAGGCCAAGGATGGTTCAGAAGAGAGTCTTAGAGACTCAAGGGGGTCAGAGTGAGCTTGGGAGACTGTCCAAGTCGATATTCAAACTGGAGTATCTGCTACAAGTGCGGGGACTTTATATACGGGAGTAGAACATAGGTCTTACTAATAGTTCGGAGTGTGGATGCTAAGTGTACTGGAGCTGTGCTCCTAAGCAGGCACAGGGACGGAGGGTGAACTGGGGTGAAGCTAGTGGCTATATACTGTAAGCGAAGAATGGAGCGTAACACTAAGAACAAGGAATGCTAAATACAGAGGGTCCGGGGTGTCAGGAATGTGGGCTCATCGAGAATGCACCGGAGGTCACAGGAAAGGTGTCCGGAGTTGTCCGGAGTTAAGTCTGGAGTCTTGGATTCGACGGATGTGACAATAGAAGAGCTAATCCCTAATGCTGAATCGTTTGTCAAATAACAGGACATGTCTGCCCCTTGTCAAACCTGATAAATCAAAATATGATATTGCTGAGTTCTTAGCATTTACACAACATGTTCAGTATGTTAAGACTGGTGAGTTGGCATATATATCAGACTATCAAGGTAATGCTACCTCAGATACTATATTACTTTTGCATTGCTAACATAGTCATTAGACAATACTTCCCTCTTGATGGATCTGCAAATCCTTACTTATCTATGGGTCCTGCCTCAATACTATCCATGACTGACTAATCCAAGTGATCATGTTGTAGTTCTGTTGGCGAAGGGACGAACATGTTTTCTGATAGGAATCTGGAGAAGGGGGTAGAGAGATTCAAGGATGAGCATATTTGCAACAGGTATTGCAGATGGCCCAGGTTTGACTTAGCCAATTTCCTGCTTCTACAGACAATGTACTCTCCTTGTGAACTCTAGATATTTCTTGTGTCATGTGCTTTGTAACAGTTAATCAGTGACTCTAGAATCTGCCTTGTTGCTTGTTGCTCCTGGCCCAGAGAGCAGCCACATTGGCTTTGTAATACTTCAGAAATTGTGCTGTCTAGTCACAGTACAATCTGCCCTAATTAAGTATCTCATGTGAGTATGGTTTGATCCAGGAGAGCATGGTTGTCCTGCTTTCCATACATTGGATGTTTCGTATATGTCTATCTGGATGATATATTCATCTGTAGCAACACATTGGAGGACCATGAATGGCACCTCCAAATTGTATTTGAGACACTGGTAAAGGCCAACTTCTACCTTGAGGAGAAGTGCAACCTATATGCCAAGAGGCTGGATTGCCTCGGTCATTTAATTGACCAGAAGGGCATACACACCAATAAGGACAAAATATCCTGCATCTAAAACTGGAGAACCCCTCGTTTGCTGAATGAGATCCAACAGTTTGTTGGACTGGTAGAATACCTGGCACAGTTTATGCCAGATGTATCAGTGTATACTATGCCATTGACCAGGATACAACGGTGTAGGAGCCTGCAGCCTCCTATGATTATAGGTCCTACTTTTCAGCTCGTTCATGTGTCCATCAAGTGTCCTTGTCATGTCTCGTGTCTGTCTGTACCATCCAGAGATCAGTCTGCTTTGTTTCTTGTTCATCCATTTATCCATGCCATCTATCCAGTTCTGGTTTATATGTATCCATTTCATCCAGTCCAGTTCCATCTACCAGATTGCATGTTTATACTCATTGGTTCTGTCCTCTATTTACATCTTGTTTGACTTTTGACTATGATATCTTGTCTTTCTTGATGTTTTGCTATCTAGACTCGAGTGTCCCTTCATAGGGTCTTGATCATTGTCATAGATACAAAGTCCAGGGAAATGCCTGGACTATAAAAGTATTATATTGAGATCTTGAATCTCATCAGCTTACTTCCCACTGGTCATCTCCCATCATCCAAAGTCCCTCTTGTCATTGTCAAGATCGTCCTGGACACTGTTTTTTCTCATCATCATCAGCATCTGGGTCCTTGTCCTTGACCCTCTCATTCGTATCTAGCCCTTGTCCTTGGCCAGGTTTTTCCTCTATCATCGTCAATCTCTCTTATCATCATCAATTTCCATTTCATCATTGTCAGTTCCTTCATCTTTGTTATTTCCCTTCATTTTTGTCAAGTTCTCACATCTTCAACTCCTATCACACTTGATCTGGTCCCATCCACAACCTCATCCATGTGCACCTGGTCCTCATTGTTGACCAGATTATTCATTTCCTGTCTGGAACATCATCTGGAACCATCTTTTCTCACTCTCATGCACTGAGGTCAGTTGTAGTTGTCTGTTCCCAATACTAACCCTTCACAGGATCCCTTGGGATGAGGAAACTCAACCCCCACTCACATCACCCCACACCCACTTTCTGTCTTTCAATGGAACAGACATCTGTTCCAGTGGAGATAGATCTATGACTGATGCTTCCAGATCATTAAAGATCTGGCCTGTAAATTCCCAATCCTCAGACAAATCAACCTGAGGAAGGAGGAGCCTATATGGCTCATGTGTGACATCTCCCTGTATGGGGTGGGCACACTATATGGGCAAGTGCCTGATTGGAAGACATATAGGCCTTCCAGCTTCATGTCAAAAAAACTGAGTGATGCTCAGCAAAACTATCAGACTTTTGAGTGGGAAATGCTTGCGATCATTGAGGGACTCCTCAAATAGGAGGACAAACACCCTGGCTTCAAATTCACAATTGTAACTGATCATGAGGCACTCAGCTACCTCAAGATGCAGTGTAAGCTGTCTGGTAGACAAGTTTAATGGCTTGACTACCTGTTGCGATTTGACACTACCATCATCTACACAAAGGGTTCTGAGAACCTTGTAGTGGACTGTCTGTCCCACTACTATGAGAGTGAAAGAGGCAATATGGCCTCCAATGAAGAACTGGACTGGGCAAGTGCTGGTGCAACCCGACCAGAGGGATTGGGCAGACAAGCTACCCCTCTCACCAAATTTGTAATTAACTCAAGCATCAGTAGCTTGACTGGGTTTGCCCCATTCAAGCTAAACTATGGGCATATGCCCATTTTGATGTAACACATCTCACAGGGGTCTGCATCAGATGTCCTGGGTGTCCAGAAATTCATACACCAGACCAGGCAAAACCTGGAGATGGCCCATGACACCATCATAGAGAGTAGAGTGGTCCAAATGCACCACATGAATAAAAGGTGGAAGGAGGGAACAGCCCTGCAGGTCAATGACTGGGCTTATTTACAGTGACCTCAAAAGCCCTTTCCATGTTAGCCTTTACAGCAGTTTCCAAAAGTCCATGGAAAGTTGCAAAAACATTGGGTGATTCAGCTATCACAGATCCAGGACCCCAAATATATTAGTGGCTAATGTAATGCTAGGTTTTTTTTCTGGTTGCTGCAGACCAGGCATGTCAATGCTGTCCCCAACTCGAGACATTGAGGATGACTCAGATATTGAGCAGGTATTCTCCATTTCACTAACTGTCTATTCAAGGATCAAAAAGACATCTCAAGGTAAATCGACCTCAAAGGAAGAGAAGTCAACAAAAACAAAGGAGCTCGTCTTTGCAATCAAATCCTCAAACTATGTCAACTTTTTGAAGAGCATGCTTCAAAAGCATGGCTAGGTGGACTATGAGGTCACAGCAAAGAAACATTATCTGTTTAGATATACTTTACCAAAGATGAAAGGATTCATTTTTTATTCTTTTCATGCAACTTCAGCTAATAGCCACTATTCTAGGCAATGGGCAGCAGCTGACACAATCAATGTCAACAATATCTCTGATTACCAGGAAATGGTAACAAAAATTACCGAAAGCAAGCCATTGGTCATCAAGATACTTGTTGACATACAACATATCCAGAAGCTGCCTCGATTGCAGACCAGCTCTGCAGACAACTCAACAGAACATTCCAGTGATAGTAAGGTAAGTTTATGGCATTCAGCTTGCTGGTACAACCATATTACCCCTACTTTGCAGGCAAAAACTTGTTTCACAACCTAGAAAATGGACCTTGGTGAGTGCTTGGATTGATGGTGCATCAAGCTTGAGCAAAAGTATAGAAATGAGCACAACGATGGGTTAATATACATTGGGCCCTTTGGTCCTCTTACTCTAACAGGGCCAATGATGCTTGATTGGGCACGCACACTCAAGGAGGGTCACACAACTCTATCTACCCCACCCAACATCAATTTGTTCAACCCTGCAAATAAGGCCCCTGTCCTCCATGCGAGAAAAGCCTTGGCACAATTACCATTGCCATTGCTGTCTACACCACTGCCATCAGCCATTGATGTGTTGACGTCTGTCCTTTTGATACAGACGCTAGCTCAATCAGCCTTCTTTCATCAGGTGCAGATGCAGCAACTCCCACAAACCCATCCATGCAATCATCTGCACATGCACCTTCTGTGTCCTGCCCTCAGACTCCAACCCAGCAGAAAACCTGTGACTCATCACTGGTCCTTGTTTCATCTCCATCCCACTTGACATGCTATTTGGAGTATGCTGAAATGCACTTAGGAGTCTATATAAGTGGTGCTGAGAATTATGATTTGATATGAGAATCAGTATATAATTTTCAATCAATAGTCCAAAATCTTGCCATATTGGTCTAATAAAATGGCTAGTGATAACATGACTGACTTCACCCTTACTTCCCTTTGAACAATCATATATATAAGACTCAATTTACTGGGAAGGACATATGCTAGATATTAGACTGTAATCTACAGATAGTGTACTTAGTTCAACAGACCTCACAAAATGAGCAAGGTGACATCATTTCACTTTAGGTGTGTTTGAGCTGCAATGAAGCAGCACTTATTCCAAGTGAACTGAATTGATCTTAAACTAACTTTACTTTGATGGCAACACTACCCAGATGAATGGTAGATGTAATGGATGCTTGAATGAATGTTTGAGATGAACTGAAAGAGAGGCTTGTAACTGTAGAAGGGTCTGACCTCCTAACAGGCACTATAAAAGAGGAGGAGAAAGTAGCTGCATTGAATATTGGCATATAATTGCACATAGTTGATGGCTCAGGAGCAAACAAGTCAAGATGGTTTAGAAGGGGGCATATATAGTCAAGGGAATGAAACATCTCATATAGGCCAAAAATCAAGCCAATGGATGAGATTGAAGGCCTGTTTAATCTCTGGAAAGGCTGGATAACCATTAGTTAGAATATAAATGATATAACTCCTTCACACACTTCTGTTAGAAAAAATATGACAGTTAACCTTGCTATTATCTTATGTGATTGTTTCTACAAACTTGATTAGCAATATAAGAGACTGGTATTGAGATTTTCTAAAGTGAACCTAGTTAAATTTGAAAGCTGCTATTTAAGACAAAATGTGCATAAGTATTTTATATGATTATGATTATGCTCACAATAAGAGCACTGGATGTATATGCCAGTAGGCTAATTAAGAGATTTGAAACTAGTTTTCAACCCAGACTTTGTTGCTATTATCTTGTGTAGTTGCTTCTACTCCTTTAAGGGATTTTGTA
>JBBPMX010000053.1:0-35974 GCA_038090515.1 Pulveroboletus cf. viridisquamosus | reverse complement strand
TGCTTATGTTAGAACATATGAAAATATATCAATTTTGAATACTACTAGATCAGCAACAAAACTGTTGCAATGACATAACCAACTTAAAATGGCCATATCTCTGTACCCTCTGAACCAAATCACATGAACTAAAGATCAATAGCAAGCCAGGAGTGCCTACTATATTTCGTCTCACTAGTGCTAAGCGATATTCCCACGCCCTGGCTTTGTATTTCATGCACAATGCAAATGTATCAAACATTGCAACGCTTTTGTTGCTCAGTGTATGATCCTTTCTTTCTTGGCCCACACATGGTATCACACTGCTGATTTGACACCATATATGTCCTGTGATTTTGAGAGGGTCAAGCAGTTCATAGTCATAATCAGAGCTTGAGTGTTCAGTGTTGCTAGAGTTGGACTAATTGATGAAGCTGGAGTCATGGGGTGGCCCATGGGACACATAATACACTGAAATGCATTGATCAATGGAAGGTGTGAGGGCCAGGAACACATCAGCAGAGGGACATAACTCATATTGGGTGAAATACTTCCATGTTGGGCTACCCTCTTTTGGAGATTTATAGTCATTACTCTCTGATATGAGAACCATGACAACAAGGACTATGTCAGGCCACCCTTTAACTTCATTCCAAATCTTCTCCATTAACTGATGATGGTCCTGATGAAACACACAATGCAAGATCAGATGTGGCAGTGAATCCAGTATATGTGGATCAGAAAGTGATATTTGTCTCCAGGGCAGTGTGAATGCACAGACAGCTAATGGGGAGACTATACAAGGCTGGCTGAGGCTGCCAATGGAACTCCATGATAGAAAATTTGTGCACCAGTGTTGACATTTTGATGAGCAATATATTATTTCTTGGATTATGAGATACCCTGATAATGATCAGCTCAGTCACATCACTCTTCCAGATATCAGAGACTGGATTATCTACTTCAGCCATCTTTGAGGGAAGGACCACTCCTTTATCACATGCTCTAGCATCTGAAAATCTACCCACTAACTCCCTTGAACACTTGTTGGGAAGTTGTGAGAATGAGTGGGATACTAATCAACACCCACTTACCAGGATATCAGTATCATAAATAGCACATAAAGCCAAGTCCTGTAAAAAATGTTTGAAAGCTTTTTAGACCAGAGTGAGCTTGTGCCATGTTTAAGTCATATAGACATACTAAGTGGTATCATGGTCATTTGTGATGCAGTGTTAAGTCCAGTCAGAGGTCCAAGGATTAGTTCACAAAGTTTGTTGGATGATAAACAGAGGATGGAGCAGAGAGGGGATACCTAGGAGGACATTGGTGCAGGATTATCATCCACAGATGGAAGGACAAACTGAACATATCAACAGGGAAATGATAGCCCTTGCTGAGGTTCAGTCCTCATATTTCATAAGGAGGGAGGAGGGGAGTGAGAGAGAGATTGAATGAGGATCTGGAGGAGACTAGTGTGATATTCATACTGAGGTACAAAGATGGAGTACAGAGGGCTTATATACTAAAGTCTGATCAGAGTTTGGATGGAAGAATGGAGGAGCACATGGTAAGGTACATTGGGTAAGAAGAGAGCATATGGAAATGGAGAACATACATAGGAGGAGGCATATGGTGTGGTGAAGGGTCTAAGATAAGAATGAAGGGTCAAAGGAGAACAGGGGGAATACCAAATATAGTAATTATGAAGTCCAAAAGGAAGGCAGAAGTCTGGGTGCTGTTATGCGGAGCAAAAACACCGAAGCCGAGCGACTAAAGGCTTGCCGTAAAGCCTCACGAGAAGAGATGAGAGTAAAGGAGTGCACTTATCGTCTAAGGTTTTAACCCAAGGAACAAGTGGCCAAAGCTGGGGATACCAGCTAAGGACACACCCTTTATATATTGCAGGAGATGGCGCACAGACCAAGCTGTGCTACAGATAAGATGTGAATATATGCTATGTATGGTAAGTGATATCCCACGGGTGTGGGAGAGTTCTGTGATGGAGAGGTGTAGTGACGGTAATTAAAAGAGTGAGATGACCATGTGTTATGACGTCATGTGATGTCATGGTCTAGACCAGGTCATGTGATCTGGTCATGTGACTGGTAAATGAGCGAAGAGAAAATGAAAAATAATTAGGTCAGCGTATACGATATAACAGGTGCAGAAGCACAAAGTCTGGGATATGGAGGTTTGGAGACAGAGTAAAGGGTTTGGAGGACAGGGTTCAGAGCAGATATAACATGCAGTCACAGAAATATGTAAGGAGAGGTATCCTCTTTGACATGAAAATTCCTTTTGTACTAGCAAGCTCAGATAACACTCTAATGAGAGAAGAGTGACAGAGCTCAACCCCCTTCTCATTAATACATATGTTGCTTATGTGACAAAGTGGGCAGCTGTACAGTACTCCTGGGAAAGCATGGAGCTGAATAGCCCTATATTAGAAAGAGTCTCTTCTGTATCTTTTGAATAGACAGAGAGCTGGTGAAGAGGGTAACCAAGTCAACACCACAACTATCTAGTGCAGAAAACATGGCACAGATGTTGCCTTTGTGCTATTACATAGTTTCAATTGAATCTGATGAAACTCTCACTTACATAAGCACTAGGGGCTGGCACTGCCTACAAAACCACACCTTGCTTAAAGAGCATGCACATTGTTATGCTTGATCCAAAAGGGTTGAGTGTGAACTTGGCTGAAGGCCTTGAGAGCAAAGACAATGGGGTACCAAGCAAATGACTAGGTCAAAGATCTGTCCTAGATAGGGACTGCCCAGTGGAATGGGCAGACTAAGGACAATACCTTGTTATTAAGATAGGATGTGGGCATGAGCAAAAGCACTCACTCAAGTGTAGAAAAAAGATACACAAAAAGGAAGGTAGATGTTTATATGCAAAGTAGGTCTAAGCTAGAGACCTCTAGTAGTACAAGATAGGGTTTATATACAAGAATGAAGGGGTGCTGAGTAATTATATAGAAACAAGATAATTTGGAAGAACAATAGGCTGACTGATCACTGAGTCAGCAGGCAAATAGCAGAAATAGAGTGATGAGTAAGCAAAGAACAAAAGAAGGTGAAAGAACAACAATGACATGATTGATGGAACTACAAGCTTAGTGTAACTGTTACGCTTAATCCCGAAAGGTCAAGTGTGAACTTGGCAGAGGTCCTTACAAAGCTAAGACAAGGGAGTTCCTTGCAAACAGCAAGGTCAAGGGTTTGTCCTGGTAGTACCAGATGAAGGACTTCCCGGTGATGTGGGTGGACCAAGGACTTATCTCTTGTGATTGGGATGGGATGTGAACAAGAGCTAAAGCACTCACTTGAGTGTAGAGTGAAGACACACAAAGAGGAGGTTAGGATTAGGTAAGCCAAGTAGGTCTAAGCTGAGAGACAGTGGTACTACTTGGGGGTTTATATATGGGAGTGAAGAATCGCTGAGTAATCATATAGAAACTGAAAGAACAAGGAAGAACAAAAGGCTGACTGATTGTTAAGTCAGCAGGCCAATGGCAAAAGGAGCTTGATGAGTAATCAAAGAACCATCTGGAACAAAGAAGAATAAATGAGCACATGGTGGGAGGGGCTACGAGCTTAGCATAATGAGAGCTAGGTGAGGAGAAATATGTCCAATGACTGAGACAAGGAAACAAAGTGTACATATAAATCATAACAGTAACAAGAACTAAGCAAGGGGAAGAATAAGTCCAATGAAAGGGAAAAGAGTAAACATAAGGATAAATCACAACACACACATTGAACAGAACACAAATATCTAATTTACAATATATTCCATCTCTTAATATAGAACTCAAATTGTGAGTCTCTGATAAAGAATATGAATATAGATCACAAATTGAATAATATTGAAAAAGAGAGCCAGGATATGTGCTGTAGCAAATAATTCTTTGTACATGTGGACACTAGGGGTCAGCATTGCCAATGAGACATCACCTTGCTTGGATAGCATACAGATGGTTAGTACAGAGCATAGAAACCTACAAGCCAAATTCAGATACTATGCAACTGATAGAATAGAGAACAAGAAATTTTGAAGTCACAGCAGAGGTCATGTGTCCTTGTTGTTGTTGTGAGAGATCAGAAACAACATGCTCAAGGGCAAAATTTGAGTGAATTAAATACAATATATTGCCTAAACTATATGATGTAAAGCATGAGGCTTGGTAGCTCCCAATGTGGTGAGACATAAGAAGAACACACCCTAAAGGATTGAAAGGGGCCATCTTTATTTCACATGACCATCAGCTGTCCAAATACATATGACCTTATCAAAGACAACAGGGAAATATGCAGAAAACATGCAGACTAATTCTACTCACACTTTCAAAACATGACATCTGAGAGGTATTCAAATGACATCCCTGACACTATTTGATAGAGACAGGCAAATACTACCAGCAGGATCAGTTGCATAACACAAAACATAGCTTTGTTTGTATATGTGAATATTTTTGCAGATAATCTGACATGAGACATTGTCACAAATTTTTTTTTGCTATAATAATGCCACCACCTTAGGACCTCTTTTGACCGCCTTATAAGTTATGCTAACCCTATTTTGGACATCACAAGGCTCTTATGTATAAGATCATTATTATGGGCATTTCAATGCAAAAAATCTTATATTTTCATCAAATTTACATTAAGAGGCATTACAATACCACCTGACCTTATGGCAATATATGGTAATTCCTTTACATCTTCACAAAAAATTTGTGACAATGACCTTGCTTGGCAAGGTGATATGACCCAAAGTAAATTTGCTTGAAATAGATTTGAGTGTTTTACTGCAGGTGTAACACCCCATTTGGGCCATGAAATCTCTTGCATATATCTATAGTCCTATCATCTATCAGGGTATCCAGTAGGCTGGTTTGTGAAGACAGTGCTGGAAGTGGCTGCAAGTATAGTTGTAGCAATGACAGTGATGGATTGCACAGATCTGGAAGGGACAGGTTAAGTAGGTTGGATAGATCATGACTGATACTGTCAGAGAGCACACTAAAAACCAGAGTGATGCATACTGATATATTCTCAAGCAAGATGCCTTCTAGCTCAACATCATATGTTATTAAAAGCATATAATGAAAGCAAATATGTTAAAGGTTTAGTAGAGTGTCCAGCAATGGCAGGAGCAAATGGAAATGAAGGACCTGGTCATCCATATGGACTGCAGTTGCACAAGTATAGCTTGGTATAATGGAAATGGACTGCTGGCAAGGCAGGAGAAAGTGATACCAGCAGTTGAAAGAGGACCTGTGACATGTGACAGGTGACAGACTTGCCTGTCTTGGGTTTGTGGTGAATATGTGAACTATAATATGGGTTGCAATGTCCTCACCATTTGTGAGTTGTGTTCAAGAGATCTCAATTACTGCATGAGCAAGAATGATTAAAAACATTGTTTTGGTTCATCTTGGCTTGTCCTCTACTTTGTTATTGCCCTACAAAAACAAACTTGGCATGACCACATATTGGTCAGTGAAACAAATAGATGAAAAAATTGCCAATATGGTGAAATACAATAGGTGCTGGTTATTTCCAGCTTCTCACCATTTCTCATTGGTAGTGATTCATGATGGATGCTGGTCCATTGCTCACCCCAAGTTATTCCTGTGCATCCATGATCAAAAACAATCAATGCTGGTTATTGCTAACACCTCACTACTCCTATGGATCTCCACAGGTAGTGATGGGTGCTGATTATTGCTAGTTCCTTACTTTTTCCTTGACTTCTGAATCTCCTTGCCCTGCTCCTCTCTGCCTTAGACTCTTTGAGCAGGAGCTGTGCCATTCCCTTTTTATCATGCATATTATAGATGATGCAGCTGTACTTAGTCAATCATATCTCTGTCTAGGCATTTCTCACATTATTACATTCATCTGAGGATATTTTTCCATCCACTGTGTGAGCTCACTTATCTGTCAAGCAGTCACCATGCCCTTGCTCTGAGACAACAACAGTGCAATTGTGCTCAGTGCAGGTTTATCGCATGAAACATATGCTGACCAAGTTCTACTACTTCCAGGAGCATGTTATTAATGATGATCAGCTATAACTACTAATAGGGAGTAACAGAGTTGTCACAGTCGCAGTCGCACATGACTTCCAAATTAGGACATAGCTAGTTGGCCTGACATGTCAGAGCGCATGATAAGCATCTACCATCCTCTTCTTGAGATCATGCCCTCCCTATCACTGTGTGAGCAGTATATTGCTGCATATGCTCTATTTACTGCTATCAGAGCTATCTTCCAGCCTCCACAGACCCTAGAAAACATGGCACAAGAGCTCAATGTTGATATCAGCTCTATCTTGGCTATTCATCAAATCCATTATCTACAGTCCCATTCTCCTGTTGCCAAGGCTGGGATTCTTCACTTGGCTTGGGAATATGCTCAGAACCCATCCAATTATCATCAATTTATCAATATGCTGCATGTTTCTCCAGAAATATTTCAAGTTATCTTATCACTGATTGAAGATCATCCAATCTTTTATAATCAATCAGGCAACTCTCAAGAATCTGTGGAGATCCAGCTAGGAGTCACCCTTTATCACATGGGCCACTATGGAAATGGAGCTTCCTTGCACATTTTGCTGGATGCTCAGAGGGTGCAGTTGAGTTCTATACAAAACAATGCTTTACTGCCATTGAGTCTCTTCATGACAACTTTGTCTGCCTTCCTACTGATGAAGAAAAGGAGAAAGAGAAGTGCTGGATGGATAAACATCTTGGATTTAGAGGGCTGTGGAGAGAAGGCTGGGTTATGTATGATGGAACCATTGTGGTTCTATATGCAAAGCCTGGTCTCAATGGTGATGCATATTTCACTAGAAAGTCAAACTATGGGCTTAATTTACAGGTTTTTATATTATCAAAAGATCTATACTAACTAAATTACTAGATTGGAAACTTACCTTCCAACCTTCATATTGTGGATTACTCTCATGGCCTGACTGGCTCTGCTCATGATACCTGGGCATTTGAGAGTACAGCAGCAGGAAAACATCCAGATTGGTTCTTCAAGGGAGAAGAGTTTGCTTGGGTTGATTCTGCCTATCCCCTCACCTCTCAAACCATTCCAGTCCACAAGAAACCAGCCTCACTCTTACCACACAATGCCATATTCGATTGAGCAGTTGCTAACCTACATGTTTGGTCTGAATATTGTATGGGAGCATTGAAAGGAAGATTTCAGTGCCTTCATGGACTTTGGGTTGCAATCAACTCTAATAGGCAACATATTGCAGCATTTCAATGGATGACAATTGCAATAGTTATACACAACATTGCTATTGAGGTGGAGGAAGCAAAAAGGGGTGAATACTTTTCATCTTTTCATACTCAGATAGAGGAGAAGGAAGATTCTGGTATTCAAGATGAGCTGGAAGATAAAGACTTACCACAAGAAGCACATGTAGGACAGAGTGGAGAGGTAAAAATACAAAGACTCATTGCAGAGTTACTAGCATTCAAAAATCTGTAATCTGATTGTTCTCAGATGACTTCTTTGTAAATGCTCTAAATGACTGTGAAGTAAATAAAGAAATGACTATAGTTGGTATAAAAAATAGCTTCACAGTTAGAAATGAACATAGATTAAAAGTTTGACAAATCCCAATCAGGAGAATAGGAGCAAGCTTTTTTAGCAGAGTGAGAATCATCAAGATCTGCAATTTTTCTCATGGTACTTCTCTTTTGTCCAGATTTCCTGCTTGAATTCTTCTAAAAGAATTTCTCTGGTTTTAATGCTCATCTCTTTAGAAGTATGAGCATTTATAGCATCAATATTTGCCCTAATCAATTAGATCAGTAATAAAATAATAGTAAAAGATTAAAAATATACTTCTGGATTTCAAATAGAGTATTCTCAATAGTATGCTTCTTGGGAACTTTTTGGATGGTCTCCTTGGCTTTAGAAAGACTCTCCTGAGAAAAGGTGGAAACCTTAGGACCTTTCTTGAAAGCCTGGGAACTAGAGAATAGATTCTCTTGTTCCAAAGGGTCCTGAGAAACACTAGCAGATGCTTTAGAAGAGTTCTGAGCTTGAGCAAAGTTCAGAGCATCTTGTAGAGTTCTGATCTGAGTCTCTTGGGAGTTAGTAAACTCTACCTGAGACTCCTCAAGAGGCTGGAGATGAAGATTCCTTTTTCCATGAGGATCTACTCCAGTGGTGATGGCAATAGGAGTAACATTAGGGCAACCAGCAAAAATCCTATGCAAATCAGGGAAAAAGGGAAAATCCCTGATGATCTGATCTATATTAAAGTTAGCAATGAGTACTTTATATTGATCTCACATACCCCATATATTCTTTGCATCTTCAGATGTATTCTCACTTGGGCCATCTGCACCAATATAGAAATCACAGTACTCCTCAGAGTCTGATTCATCTACATTATGCTCTCTAACCCCTTTCCCAGTGGTCTGAAGCTTGAGAGCATGGTGCTTATAGGTTTTAGTGAGACTATAAATATTAGATAGAATGATCATAATTATTCAAAGTATACACTTACCTTTCCAATTTGCTCTTAATATGATCACCAGTCACAGTAGCATCCATACCATAGTAATCTGGAAGAACAGTAGCAGCAATACACTTGTAAATGCTAGCTTTTGACTCTCCAGATGTGTTCTAGGAAAATTAAAACAAAAAGAACAAAGTTAAATCATGAAATATATCTCATTTTTATTCTTTTTGCCAAAGAGAACCTTGTAGTTGGCAGGCTTACTAATTTCCACAATGAGGCTCCACACACGAGCATAGTTATTCTTGCTCCAAGAGACTTCAGGTAGTGAGATCTTGGATTTCTTGCTAGACATGATGATCTAGCAGCTCACAAGATATTTTGAGCTACTGAGAGTAATCCAAATGGACAGAGGGGAGTAGGGATTGGGTGTCAGGCTGGCTGGTCAAGGTAGCAAACGAGTGGATGGGGGGGGAGAACAAGCAGCAATGTTGCTCACTAGATTCTAGCACTGCCTCATTTTGTGTGCTATCTTTTGTTTATTTCATTCAACTAGGTACATTATGCCTTAATTTGGAAGTCATTTGCGACTGTGACAACTCTGTTTTGCCCTAATGTCTTCACAAAACCCATCCCTTATAGTAATCTGGAGAGGCCATGCCTTGCCATGGGCTTGTTATTCCAGCTGATGGGAAGGGTAATGTTCATATATACATACCTGAGGTTTCATAGTTCTCCTTTCTTTAATATCTTTATTCTTCTCCCTTCTTCAATATCCATTTTCCATCTCATGTTGAGGAACACTGGAGCATATCTTGCTTCTCCAGTCAACCCTTTGGTGTTTTGACATGACTGCTCCTGCAGTCTGTCAAAATTCTTGAGTAATACACACATCCTTGAAGTGTATAACCTTCAGCAACCAGCTGTTGATATTAGAGACTACTAGCTATGGCATATTAGCTTGGTTAAGGAGTGCATCATTACTTTCCATTCAGCCTCCAGTTTTCTCAAGAGTCTCTTAGCAGTATCTTGGTTGCAAGTTTCAGTACACAAGTGAGCAACCAATGTTGACTAAATTCATCTGACTTTTCAGATACACTCTGTGATATTTTAGTTACTATACCCAGAGTATCAAGATGGCAGTGGCAAAGACACACAGCCCCTAGACAGAATTGTACTGTGCTGGTGAACCCAACCATAGCTAATTACCATGAATAAATTATGATTCCAGTATCTCTCTTTCCATTGCCACCAGCATTTGTAAAATCATGCCAATCTGGAAGCCTTTTTCTCTTACAACTATTCACACTGGTCATGGTCCAGAGCTTAAGGGTGCAATTGTTGCCCTCTTCAAATCAAAAAGTTGTAGCCATGTAAGCAAGGCAGACCTCAACCTTTTAGATTGTTATATTTGGTTAGGTCAGGGTTCTCACCTGTTTTAGTCAAGTCATTGCCTGCCTTTGGGATGATTCACTACATTGATGGGCTGGCCCAGCTGCTCACAGTGATGTGAAGAATTGTGATATAGATTATCAACTAACAGGTGGTATTATGGATATCTAATCAATCATTGATTGTAGGGATCTTCCCATTACTACCATCTACTACTGTAGCTCTGTAAGCCAAAATTTCTGCTCCTCATTTGACCACATGGCCTGCAATGTCTCTATGCCATTTAGATAGTCCTCTCACCAATTATCAGCAGTTATAGGTCACTCTCTATACCACCTTTCAGTGAAATCCTGGTGATACACAAATTGTGGCACCTGCAAGCCCAAAGACTTGATCTAGATTGTTATGCTTGATAAACCAGTGTAGCTGCTGATGTTCAAGAAAGAGAATGTCAATGATGAGATCCTAGAAAAGTCCTGTGGTGAACAGTTCCTCATAGTTGAGTTGGGCATCACTAACACTGACCTAAACAGGTTTCTTCACCGTATCTGCACAGGTAATTCAATTTCACTGAGCAAGTTGTAGAGACAGTGAAGCCATCATTAAATTATTGATACTGGACCACATTTAATGGTCAATTTATTTTGCTACCTTAGGATCCTCATAGTCAGATTTCTTCAAGTAGTGAAATTCCAAGAGTAGATACTTGATCCACAAGTGCTTGTGCTCAATTTCATCTGTGTCAAGTGAAAGATGAAGCCCAAGAGATTGCTGAACACTGAATGATGCATAATCTTTGAAGGACCATCAGACTGCAGCCATTGCTGCAGTTAATTCTGCTTCTGTGTCCAATTCCTGAACAGAGGCTGAAGTAGAATATGAAACACATGATGAAATGGCATGAACTGACATACTATCACCATAGACTGAGTGCAATGCATTTCTTGTAGCATTCTTAATAAACCTACTTTTGCCTTGGGACATTGGAATTGCTTCTTCTGTTAATAGCAGGGAATATACATATATGCTGTTTGGAATTCTCTAATACACATATTTTCAGCCCTTTTGGGAGACTGACAGTCAGACTAGTAGAAGGATGGGGTAGCATTTGAGATGTAAATACAGTCACCTCCATAGTAGGTGCAGAGGTAGGAATAGACAGAATAATGGTGGAGTGTTGTTGGATCCCAGGTTCATTTACAGGAGACATGTGCATGGAAGTACTAGTGACCAGAGTAGCAGTGGGGGGTCAGAAGGTCAGAGGCATTGGGACATGTGTTTTCTGCACAGGTTGATGGATAGGTTTGAATTCACTAGTCTATAAAAGATGTGATGAATACTATGTATTGCCTTTCAGAACTCTCAATGTATACTTATCACCATTGATTCTAATTCCAGTAATCTGATGAGTTTAATGCCAGGTCTGTGGGGCATTGTCATCCAAACACATTGTGTGACCTCCAATCCCTGACAAATGTAAGCATGTGATTTATTGTGACTGGTGGTCAAATAGTGTCCAGTATCATAGTGAGTGCTTGAATTTTGGGAATATATGGTATCTAGGAGGCAAGGGCCTTGTGGTACCTTGCCTGTGAGGTTTAGAAGCTCTGACTGGTATTAAGTTGTAGATAGTTAGTTTTATATTAATGATTATTCAGACACTCCAATGGGGACAAACATGCCTTGTGCTGGTGTCTGGACATGGTTAACATTGCCAGAGAACCATCACTGGAACATGCTTGTGTAGGTTGAACAACAAAAAAAAAATCATATAATAAGGATGATAATCAATACACAATGGATATGAATAACACATGTTACAATTCCAGGTCATTCAAGGCCCCATCACCAAATCAACCTGATCATCAGTTGTCTCAGTTTGGTTCTTTGTACAGCAGTGGATTGGGGTGACTTATGTTGTAGGCTGGTTTGTGTCAGGCATTGACACTTGTAGACAATGACATATTATTACCATCTGACAAAGCAATGACCCTATCTAACTTGCTCCATCTGGGTCTCCACTTGTATTAATACAATAAGATCATCTGTAAAAATTGTATTGTAATAGCCATGATCATCTTCCACACCTGCATATGAATGCAGGGATAGAAGATTCTTCACAATTCCCAAGGCATATTCTGCAGTAGTTAGCTCAGTTTCTTGGTACTACTTGAGGGGGGCAAAGAGCATCCTGTGTTTCTCCAAACTTTTGATTGCAACCACTGTTTGTACAACCTGATGGACAGTAAAGTCCTGATCCACTCACTTGGCCTCATAAGCTTTCTGAAGAATATCTTGAGAGAGTTTGATGAGTGCATTGCACAGTAAATTCCTACCCTTATATATAATTCAAAATGAATATGAATAGCATATATGCTGAAAGTAGATGCTACCTGTCTATGTCTTCCATTGTCATACCAAGATAGGCCAAGGGATGCATGGTTTTTATGAAAAATCTCAGCTCAGGAGGTGTCAGCCCAACTCACTGTGGATAAGGATGATGTCTTGGAAATGTCCAGGCTTTCTATCCTGCAGAATGCATTGAGCCAGAGTGACTTGTGAGTGTTACAATGGGAGGTATGGGAAGAGAGTGTACTCAATGGTTGAGAGGACCTGAAAGACAAAGATCAGGTAGAATGAGAACTATCTTGATCATAAATATGGGAGGGAGAGGAGTCACTTCAAGTAAACTCAATGGAGCAAGGTTTGAATCCATCCTTTGTACCAAAAAAATTTTGCCCTTTGGACTTGGGAACTTGCTGCATATACATAGTCAGCAAAAGGGGAAGCTGGAAGCACCTGATGATACAGCTGAAATTGAAAGAGGAGGTGTCATATCAGATGGGTCCAATGGGACAGATATAGCTAAGGGTAGTGGAAAAGAGCTGGGAGTTTGTCTGAATTTGAATGACTTAGAAAAATTTCTGGTTGGGTAGTCACAGTGCAATATGCTCTTGAAACACATCAATACCAATTATCCTCTCAATTCTATGATATAAATGTCATTTGTCCTGGTTGCTATACAGTATTTCTGTCACAAGCTTTGTTCCTTTGCCATATTGATACTAATAGTCTGCTTATGTACATATGTCACAAGCATGGAGCAACTAGCAAGCTGAATCCCTGCAACTGCACACAGAATTCCAATCCCTCCTGATTTTTGCTGAGGGCCTGATGATGTTGATATTCATGCAGAGTTCCATCTCACTTCTGGGTTTCTATATCCAGAAAAGGGCATGACATTGCTTGACTGGTTAAAGATGTTCCAATTCAAGAATCACTGAGAAAAATCAATGTTTTATTTCTTTCAAGATAAAGAAGAATGGGATCTTGCCAAATCCCTTTCCCTGAACCTCACAAAGTTGCAGGTCTCCTAGTTCCTCAAGCTTAAGTGGGTGGGTGATTTATACTAATGACTCTCCAAGTTTCTTTGTTTTCCTATTCTAATTTCTGCATGAGTTTGACAGTCACCCAAAGCCATCTTTTAACACAGCTGACAAACTGTTTGGTTGGCTAGCAATGCTTTTCCTTAGGTACTGACTGTCACTTTCAAGGGGTTTAAGATAACTTGTCCAATCCAATTTATATATCATAATAGCCTGGAGGTTATATGGGAGCTTCTAGCTAATCCAATGTTTGCAAGATACATGACATATGACCCCCATATTGTAATGAAGGAAACAGATCATGAGCACAGCAAGTTCTTCACTGGTACTCATGTGTTTGAGATACAAGTATGCTTCTACATATATCCATGTATAGTAGTTTATCCCACAGACCCTATGGTCCATGTGCACCTTCCTACACTATATAAACCCAGGTGTCTCAGCTGGTATCCCCAGCTTTGACCACCTGTTATCCTCAGGTAATACCTTGGGTAATTGAGTGCACATGAGCTCTGAACCTTCACAACTCCTCCTTGCCAGGCTCATAGTTGCCTGTGAAGCTGTTAAGTCCAAACCCTCCAGACTCAAGTCTGGTCAGAGGTCCAAAGGTGAGTATGAAGTTCATCGGAGGACAAATGGAGAATGGAACAGAGATGGGATACCTAGGATGTGTTGTGCCCTTGCCAAGGTTCAGTCCTCATATTTCATAGGGAAAGGGGAGAGAGCAAGAGAGCAAGAGAAGGAGACTGAATGAGGATCAGGAGGAGACTAATGTGATATTTGTACTAAGGTACAAGATTGGAGTACAGAGGGTTTATATATAGGAGGAGGCATATGGTGTGGCAAAGGGTCTACTGTAAGAATGAAGGGCTGAGGAAGGAATGAAGGGTCGAGGAAGAACAAGGGTAATACTAAATGTGGTAACTATAAAATTCTGAGAGGAAAGGAAGAAGTCTGGGTACAGAGGCACGAAGTCCAGGTTATGGAGTATCAGAGAAAAGATGAGGGGTTTGGAGGATGGAGTTCAGAGCAGATATGACAGTGCCCCCTTGTTAAGGCCAAGCCCTCAAGGCCAGCTGAGTTTGGACCGGAAAAGAGACCAGGTGGAGGTCATGTGATGTCTGCATGTCAGAGTTTGAAATGTTCACAAGTTACATCTCATGTAGCATGGTTTTGTCTTCTAACCATGATCTATGACCATTGTGCCCAACTTCTCCCAAAACCATCATGCCCACCACCAGCAAAATTGACAGCCAGATCACCCAGCTCATGTCACAGCTCCAGGCAATGCAATGTTGCCACAACAAGGAAAAGGTTGCAGAGGAATGTTGTGTAAGAGAGGAAGCTGAGCAGATCATGCACAAGGAGCGCGAATGCAAGAAACAAGCAGAGAAGGTCAAGCGTGAATGCGAGGAATGCAGAAAGGCAGCAGAGGAACAGGCCAAGGCCATTTAGGAGGAGCGCTTCAAGAAGTTGTGAAAAGAGCAGGACAAGGCCTGCATGAAGGAGAAGGGGAAGGCGAGGGCAATAGGGCGGAACCAGGTGCATGGTCTGCTCATCAGACATTGGATGTAGCTAATGGAGATCCGCAGGAGGACATAATAGAGTTCCCCAGTGAAGATGAGGGGAACGAAGATGGACTGTCGATGTCAGCTCAGGCCCTGAAATGGGGACACAAATCTACCAACCCCATGTGGACCCTGTGCATGCAATGCATGTAACAGGGTGAAGAGTGCCATCCCCCACAACAGGGGTCAAAGGGGAGGTTGTGCCATATGTGCATGCATGGCCACCTCATTTGCAAGAGGAGGGAGGTCCCAGAGGAGCACAAGGAGGTGGATGAGGAGGATGAGAAAGACCACCTGGCACCTCACAAGAAGGCCTGGGTGGAGGTTGTAGTCCCAGCCCCCCCTTACCTCACCTCAGATACCCTCACAGTCCTTCTCACAAAGGCTGTGGGGTTGCTTGGCCTTATTGCCAGGGGCTTCATGCCCCTGCAAGAGGAAGTGGCTGGGGTTCAGGAGGAGCTGAGGATGCTCTGAGAGGAGGTCACAGGGGTGCAGGCAAGGGGGTGCAGATACAAGAAGGCAGGAATGCAGACAAGGGTGAACCCAGAGGTGGAGAGGGCAGAGATGGAGGTGCAGACAGAGGGGGTGGAGGAGGCAGAAGCAGAGGTGGAGATGGAGATGGAGATGGAGGAGGCCCCAGAGGAACCAGAGGCTGAGTAGAATAGAATGTTTTTTGTTCTTTCTTTCTTTTGTAAATGAATGAAGTCCAAATTGGAACAAGGAGTGAAAGAAAAGAAAAGAAAAGAAAAGAAAAGAAAAGAAAGGAAATAAAAACAGAGTAAGTACTTAGGAAGGAAGAGGTTTGGACTTGTCAGAGTACCTCTGATGGAAGTCCATAACTAAGTCCAAGATGTGACCTAACTCCATAGCTAGTAGCCAGGAGGTCTCATTGTCAGTTCCTTCATACCCAAGCCAACACACCAAGTACAGGAGTTGGCAGTGATGCCTTCTCTGATTGACCTTGGAGTCTAAGATCTCTGTGATCTCATACTCAGGCTTTCCATCAATCTCGATTGGAGGTGGCAGAGATTGGACGCAGTTTGGAATGGAGTTTGGAATACAGGGTTCTAACTGTGAAACATGGAAAACTGGGTGTATGGATTTCATAGAGTCAGGTAAATGTAGGGTAAATGAGTGTGAACCGGGCTTAGCAATGATCATAAAAGGTCCTAAGTATTTTTTGGAGAGTTTCTTGGAGAGTCTAGTGGATTGGAGGTATTTTGCTTTAAGGTATACCTGATCTCTGATAACAAAGTTCAGAGCCAGAGATCATCTCACATCTGCTGGTCCTTGATAGCATTTTTGCACTTCTAGCATCTCTGATCAGAGGAACTTGTGGAATTGGTCCAAGTCCATGAAATAGGACTGGGCTGTGGAGGAGGTGAGGGTGGTATCGGAATGGACGGAGAGGTTCAGGTGGTAGCCTTTATTAGCAAAGAAGGGAGATATGCCAGTGGTAGCACTAGATGCATTGTTATAGGAGAATTCCATGAGCAGAAGGAGTTCTGACCAGTTATCTTGCTGATAGTTGCAGTAGATCTGGAGGTATTGCTTGAGGGTTTGGTTGGCACACTCTATCTGACCATCTCCTTTGGGGTGGTATCCTGAGGTGAAGTGTAAGTGCATGTCAAGAGCTTTACCTAATGACCAGAAGACATGTGATATGAACTCAGAGCCCCTGTCAGAGGTGATGTGGGAGGGAACTCTGTGCTTTGAGAAGACATGGGGGAGGAACAACTTAGCCAGCTCAGCGAAGGTGATGGTATCATGTGTTGGGATGAAGATGACTTGCTTCAATAACCAATTGATGATGACGAGGATGGTGGTGAAGCCAGAGGAAGGCAGGAGCTGCTCAATAAAATCCATGGATATGGAGTTCCATGGTTTCTCCAGGACCAGAAGCTGCTTGAGAAGTCTGCACAGGCGATGTCAGGGGACCTTGGCTCAGGAACATATTGTACAAGAGGATACATAGTCCTTGACGAATGTCCGAATGCCTGGTCAAGTATACTCACGACAGATAAGCTCCAGGGTACAGTTCTGGCCAAAGTGGCCTACAGTAGGGTGGTCATGGAAAATCTGGAGAAGTCAGAGTCAGAGGTTGGCAGTGTTGGGGACATAGATGCCTTTGTCTCTTATGAGGAAGCCTTTGGGGCTTATAGACCATCTTGGGTTATCTAACAACTCAGAGGAGAGGAGGGGTGACACAACTGGATCAGCAGGGAGAGAGGAGAGGATATCAAAGCAGACTTGTTTGATGTCGAGTAGGACAGAGGCCCAGAGTAACAGAGTCTCTAAGAGCATGGCTCACAAGGATGTCGCGAGTTGCTCCAAGGTGAAGATGGGCTGGAAATTGTTAGGATTGACACAAGTGAAGTCCCTATCCCCCTCTTTAGGGTCAATGTCCCAGCATCTAGTCAGTGCATCAGGTTTAGCTCCAAGCCTACCAGAACAATATCAGACTGCCATATTGAATTGGCAGAGGAATCTGACCATCAGGCCTGGTAGCATGTCAGGAGTTTCATAGAGGAGAAGTACTCCAAATTCTTGTGGTCCATGACTACATTGACAGGGTGTGTAAAGCCCTCTAGGAAATGTCGCCAGGAGGTAAATGTCTTGAAGATTACCAGTAACTCCTTGTCATGCATGTCATAGTTTAACTCCACTCCAGAGAGTGTATGGGAGTAGAATGTGACAGGGTGAAGTTTGTTGTCGGAGGTGATGGAGAGAATGCCAGTGATGGCGTAGTTGGAGGTGTCAGTCTTGACTGTCATCAGGGCATCAGGATCCCAGTGTGTGAGCACTGGAGCTGTAGTAAATGCATCCTTGAGATATTGGAAGGACTTATGACAATCCTCAGAGAAGTTCCACAAAGCACTCTTATGAGTGAGTCAGGTTAACAGGACCACAATATCAGGGTAGCCGTGGATGAAGTGGCGATAGAAGTTGGTGAATCCCAGGAAGGACTGGATATCCTTGACTTTCTGGGGTTCTGGCCAATCTAAAATCATCTGGATCTTATCCTTGGCCATGGAGAGGCCAGAGGGTGAAAGGATGTATCTGAGATATTCAACAGTGTCACTGTGCCATTTGCATTTATCAGGCTTGCAATAAAGTCTGTTGGTGTGGAGGCACTGGAGGACTTCTTGGACATGCTTCCGATATGAGGTGGGGTTAGTAGAGTAGATGAGAATGTTGTCGAGGTATACCACCACATGTTATGATTTATGTATATGTCTTGGCCTTTTTCTTTTGTCTCTGGACTTACCTCTCCTTGCTTAGCTCTTGTCATGCTAAGCTCGTAGTCCCTCTTACCACATACTTGTTTATTCTCGTTGCTTCCAGAAGGTTCCTTGCTTACTCATTAAGCCCCTTCTGCCATTGGCTTGCTAACTCAACAATCAGTCAGCTGTTATTCCTTCACATTCTCTCTGTTTCTATACAATTAGTCAGCATTCCTCTATCTTCATATATAAACTCTCAAGCAACACTGATGTCCAGTAGCTTAGACCTACTTGGCTTGTATAATCCTAACCTCCTCTTCTTGTGTCTCTGCTCTACACTCAAGTGAGTGCTTTAAGCTCTTGCCTGTGTCCTATCCCGATTACAAGGGATAAGTCCTTGGCCCACCTGTATCACCAGGAAGTATATCATCTGGCATGACCAGGACAAACCCTTGACCTTGCCACCCACAAGGTACCTCCTTGTCTCAGTGTCTTAGGACTTTCGCCAAGTTCACACTTGACCCTTCGGGATCAAGTGTAACACCACACTAATGTCCAGTATATCAGTGAATATGCTGTTAATGAAATGCTGGAAGGCGGTGGGGGCATTAGTGAGTCTGAATGGCATTACTAACCGCTCAAAGGAACCATAGCATATTCAGAATGATGTTTTCCACTCATCTCCATTGGCAACATGGACTAGGTGGTATGTGTGCTGGAGGTCAAGCTTCATATATATCTTCACTCCGCTCAGAGCCTCAAGGA
The DNA here is from genome assembly GCA_038090515.1 of Pulveroboletus cf. viridisquamosus. Taxonomy (NCBI): domain Eukaryota; kingdom Fungi; phylum Basidiomycota; class Agaricomycetes; order Boletales; family Boletaceae; genus Pulveroboletus; species Pulveroboletus cf. viridisquamosus. The sequence continues at coordinate 17,158 of JBBPMX010000053.1, read as the reverse complement.
GGTCTGAGGTGCATGGAAGTGGGTAGCAGTCCTTCTTCATAATCTTGTTCAGGCCTCAGAAGTCGATACAAAGTCAGAGGGAACCATCTTTCTTTTGGACAAAGAGAATGGGTGCAGCATGAGGAGAGGTGAATTGGCAGATGAAGCTGATCCGGAGGTATTTGTTGAAGAAGTCCTGAAGGGCTCCCTGTTTAGAGGGCAAGATGGAGTAGAGGCAACCAATGGGAGGTTTGGCACCTTCCTCAAGTTTGATCTTAAGGTCAAAAGGCCTGTGCAGAGGCAAGATGTCAGCTTTGCCCTGAATAAGATGTCTGCAAACTTGTGATACTCTGAAGGAACTTTTGAGAGGTCCAGAGTTTCATCAGGCAGAGTGTCAATGCATGTAGTGCTATGACCACAGAGAGAACAGAGGGAGAGGGCAAAGGGTGTCAATCCTTCAAGCTTGCAGGCCTAGTGAAAGGCAGCACCATTGATGAAGGAGACTGGAGGGGACTGAATTCCAGGAGCTAAGGGAGGATCTGAGGGTTCCAGCAAGGAGCCATGCAGGGGAGTTGGAGGAGCGTCAGAGCTCGCATCTAATGGGACAGAGGATAACATCAAAGTTGGCAAATCTGTAGGGTCAGTTTGGAAAGAGATGCTGTTCATAGCCCAATCAATCAATGGATTGCAACAGGCAAGCCAGCAATGTCCAAGAACTATACAACATGAGGGATCCAACAAGGTAACATAAAATGTTTTGGAGATGGATGTTCCCAAAGTGAAGGACAGTCAGAGATCTATAGCAGAGGAAATTGAAGAAGTGGAGGAACCATCGAAGAGACGGAGAGAAAGCATAGGAACAGAATATGTAGGTAATTTATGTTTATCTAAAAATGCAAAGTCTATAAAACAGTGAGTAGAACCAGAGTCTACAAGTACTGGTACATTGGAGATAGGAAAATCGGAAAGAGAAACTATCGGACGGAGGGAATTCAGATCTGAAAGAGAGGACACATTGAGACAAAGTATCAGAGGAGCACAGTTGTCGGGCTCAATACAACTCCCAACCTGTGCTGTAGGGGAGTCACACTTTATTTTTTCACTTTCAAGGAAGCAGAGCCAGAGGCCAGGGTAGAAGTTATCAAGGCTGCTCTGGCCTTCGTGGCCCTAGAGGTACTCTTCAGATATTCCTTGGTGGAGTGTCCAGCAAGGCCACAGAAGAGGCACAAGCTGAGCTTTAGATGGTGCTGTTGCTCCTCAGGGAAAAGTTTGGCGTCCTTGCCCAACTTGGTGAAGATTAAGTCTGTGGAGGTGGACTCAGTCCCGCTCTTCTTATTGGTGGAGGAAGAAGAGGAGCCTTTGGACTTGTTGTCCTTAGGCTTACTGGAGGTGGAGGTAGAGATGGTGGTGGATGAATTGTCCTTGCCAGAGTTGGAGGATTTGTAGGTGGAGGCGGAGTTGCCAGAGTTCAACCTAAAGGCTTTGATCGTGCAGGCAATTTTATCCTTATGTTCCCAATACTGGTGGTTGATCTGCTGAGTGAGAACATGGAGTTCATGGATGTCATCGGGCTTGCCTTGATGAGTGAGCTCATCCTTGATATGGTCTGGGAGACTAGAGTAGAAGCTCTGTTAGAGTGCTCCTTGGCCCCAGTCTCAGACTTGGCTAGTGAGTCGGTTTCACTTGATGATATACTTGGAGATGTGCTGGGTATTGCACATCTGGAGATGCTCAAGCTGAGCTTCAGTGTCTGCTATGGGATCATGGGGTCTGAAGTTAGACTGCAACTCATATAAAAATATGTGCCAACTATCTATCCACATGGGTCAGAGGCTCAGCGCTTCAAGTCCAAGGAGATCCAGCTTGAAGTACTTGAGCGTGGTCCCCTTCAGGTAGAACTGAGCGAAGGTTACCTTGGTCCAATCCTTGTAATAGGTTCAGGGATTGGCTTGGAAATGGAGTTCACACTGGATAATGAACAGACAGAGTTTCTTCGGGTCCATCCTGTTGAATAGATCAGGTTCCTGGACCTTAGGCTTGGAGCCTTTGGCCTTCCATTGTTGGAGTGCTTGGTGGGTCATCCCCTTAATGGCATCAGTGAGTTGAGTGAAGGGTTCATAGGTGAGTGGGACTTGGTTGCATTCTTTGTCTTCAGGATTATCTTTGTTGGGGATGTACCTAGTGAAGGAACCCTGGTTGGAGTCCATATTGGAGGAGCTAGAGGAGTCATTTCCACCTGATTCCTTGTTGTCCCATTCCTGAGAACCAGTCAGAGAAAGTTCGGGGCTGAGGGTAAGCAGAAGAGGTATTAGTGGGGACAAGGGTTATCTGTTATGTGCCCTGGAGGTGGAGGGCATGGTGACCATTGTGCTTGTGGAGAAGCTTCGAAAGTCTCCAGGGACCCTGCAAGAGCTGCCAAAGGTAGTCTGCAGGATCTGCTCATGCTGAGCAGTTCATCTTGTGTGTGCAGACATAGGAGTTGTCAGAAAGAGTGAACCTTGACAAGAGGGAGTACAAATATACTGTTAAGTCCAAACCCTCTGGACTCAAGTCCAGTCAGAGGTCCAAAGGTGAGGACAAAGTTTGTTGGAGGACGAATGGAGAACAGAACAGAGATGGGATATCTAGGAGGACGTTGGTACAGGACTTATGTGTCATATCCTTGCTGAGGTTCAGTTCTCATATTTTGTAGGGAGAGGGGAGTGAGTGAGAAAGTGAGAGAAGAAGACTGAACAAGGGTCAGGAGGAGACTAATGTGATATTCATACTAAGGTACAAGGGCGGAGTACAGAGGGTTTATATACTGAAGTCCAATCAGAGTTCAGACGAAAGAATGGAGGAGCATATGGTAAGGTACCTCAGATAAAAGGAAAGTATGTGGAGACAGAGAACATATGGTATAGTGTGGCAAAGGGTCTACTGTAAGAATGAAGGGCCGAGGAAGGAATGAAGGGTCAAGAAAGAACAAGGGGAATACTAAATATGGTAACTATGAAAGTCTGAGAGGAAAGGAAGGAGTCCAGGTATGGATGTTACAAATCCCCTTGCACCTAACTTATTTCCCACACTCTCATTTTCCACATTCCTTCCATCCTCACAATCTTTACATCACGTGACCTCCATGAGGCCAATCACATGACCAGTCACATGATGAGTCCAGACCCTGACATCATCAATGACATCATAGCCTCAAGGTTGCCACCTGGCAAACCCTAGACTATCCTAGACCTTTATCTTTATTGAATCTCCATGGCAATCCTGCCACCTCCTAGATCTCCCAATCTGATCTAATCTCCCCTTGTATCCATTAGTATATATTGGATCTCAATCCCAATCCTTGGATCTCCAATCCTATCTCCTAGGACTACAATCAGATCTCAGGGCTCACCTCCTTGTAGCCTGCAGCTCTTAATCTCCGTCCTTCCATTCTTTCATTACACTTACTATATCACACTTGTTACCATGTATAGTAGTGTACAGCTTGGTCCGTGCACAGACCTAAGCAATATATAAGGCCAGTGGCCTAAAGCCAGGAACCCCAGCTTTAGCCACTTGTCAGTTCAGCTCTTCTCTGTGTGCTAAGGGACTCATCCCTCATCCTCAAGAAGCTCTGGTGGTGAAAGATAGTTAGTGGGTGTGGGGTGATGTGTGTAGAGGGTTGAGTTTCCTCATCCCAAGGGGTCCTGTGGAGAGTTAGTACTGGGGACAGACAACTATAACCAACCTCAGTGTATGAGAGTGAGACAAGATGGTTCTAGATGCTGTTCTGGATAGGAAACTAGTAATCTGGTCGACTGTGAGGACTGGGTGTGCACAGATGTGGTCATGGATGGGACCAGATCAAGCACAATAGGAGTTGAAGACAAAGGGAAATGATGAAGATGAAGGGAAAATGACAATAACAGAAATGAAATTGACAATGATGAAGCAGGAATTGACAATGATAGGTGAGATTGACAATGATGAGAGGAAAATCTGGCCAAGGACGAGGGCCAGATGCGAACTATGGGTCAAGGATGAGGACCCGAATACTGATGATGATGAGGGAAACGATGTCAAAAACGATCCAGACAATGAGGAGAGGGGATTTTGGATGATGGGAGATGACCAGTCAGTAGCAAAATGATGAGATTCAAGATCTTGATACAATACTTTTATAGTCCAGGCATTTCCCTGGACTTTGTATCTATGGTAACACACAAGGCCCTATGAAGGGATGCTTGAGTCTAGGTAGCAAGATGGCAAGAAACACAAGATATCATAGTCAAAAGTCAAATGAGGCTAAATAAAGGATAGAACTGGCGAGAGACAAACTTAAATAAGCAATCTGGTTAATGGAACCGGACCGGATGAAACGGATACATAGTGACCAGAACTGGATAGACAAGGCAGATAAATGGATAGACAGGAAACAAAATGGACTGATTTCAAGATGATATGGATGGACATGGGACATGACAGGGATGCTTGATAGACACCTGGAAGAGCTAGAAAGGACAACCTACAACTGTAGAAGGCCACAGGCTCCTACAGCGGTTCCTGCTCCAGCTAGCCCCCAATACAGGCATCCTTTTTCTTCTGCTGGGTAGCTCTGTCATCAGCTTCCTCTCTCTAGGGTTATGGTTTGGTCCAGCCAACAGTTAGGTTTGGTTTCTCAGTGAACACAACGAGCCGTTCACAACAATGGAGGTACAAAATCTGGGTTACAGAGTATTGAAGAAAGAATGAGGGGTTCAGAGAACAGAGTTCAGAGCAGATATGACAGAAGCTGAGGCCAGTGGTGCAGTCTATATGATTTATAACACCCTTCAAAGGAACATATTCAGAAAAATCTGAGCAATGGGGAGTAAAGTGCAGTGATGCACCAGAGTTAAGAATCCAAAATGGACAATCAGGCTTTCCACCCCATATGCACAAAGATTGGGAGCCATGGGCACAAATATGCTCACATTGGCTCAGTACTGATACATTGGAAGTATATACAGTACTACTCAGTTCCACTACATTGGTTCACACATAGGGAAAGGCAGCAGTAGCAGATGAGTACTGGTGCAACAATGAATAGAAATGTACTAACCTGAGATCCTGTTGGCCATAGGGACCTTGGATCTTGGTCTTGGAACCATAGATATCCACCTTATCATCAGTGTCCCAGGAGGTGGATGGAGCAGCCATGATGTGGCACTTTCAGGATTTCTTCAAAGAACAAGATGTTGAACAGGACCCTAGTAGCTGCAGAGGATGACTAAAAGGACTCACATAGAGAGTTTGAGGGATGTTGGGACAGTCTAACCTGGTGGTTATGTGTCAAGAGACTTATTTAAACTCAGTAGTCTGAGTGTGAACTGTAGGTACATGATTATCTAGGACTACCATAATAGGTAACTAAGTGTGTACTACAGTAAAAGGGTAGTGAATGACTCACACTTATTAGAGATGAGTCATATTCATTCAACACAAGACAGGAGCCTCATAGCAGGTGCAATATTAGTGGAGGAGAATGAGGCAGGGGCATCAGGCATAGTAATGGCCTCTGGCTGGTATAATGTGGATGATGATAAAGAAGGGCTAGGCAAATCAAGACATTCAAGGAGAGGACATGCCAAATCAAGGGACTGGGTAGTCTCAGTGGTGGGCTGGATCTCAAGCCAATGGGCAAGATAAAAAGCCTTGGTTATTGAATCAAAGGCCAGAGGCCCTTGAGTTCCTTGGTACCACTGGGCAGGCTGGTGAGCAACAATGCATGGATCAACAACAGAAGAAGATAAAACATAGGCTGGCACTATAGCAACTGATGCAAACTGCATCTCATCCTCTACAAAAGAGAGATGATTGTGCTTAGCAGCCTTGCCAGCACACTTTCCATGAGATTGTTTCTTCCCCTTCTTGTCTGCACTGTCACCCTCCTGCTGCCCAGAAGGCGCTAGAGAAGACTGCTGCTAAGACTTGAAGGAGGGATTACCCTCTCCCTTGCACTTGATAGCGCTGATCTTCTGGGCCTATTAGGTCCCAGACACACAACTTTGCCACCCATAGCAGAGCGCTGCTTCCAAGAGAGTGTGGTAGCAGCCACAATTTCCTCAACGGTAGGTGGAATCAGGTTCCCAGCCATGTCCTTCTTCTGTGCAAGCATCTGTGCAACCATGTCCATATTTACAGGTAATTTTGACATAAGGATCATTGCTTGAATCTTCTCAGGTACATTGAACTTCACACTTGCTAGCTTGGCATAGTGGTTCTGGATATGCTGGAGAGCATTTCCAGGATATGAGTTTGCAGAATAGTGGTATCCATCATAACCTTGAAATTCCCATAGACCTGGGGAAGGCCTGCAGATGTGAAGTCAGTCTTGAGAGCCTTAATAAGGTCCTTAGCAATGGTCTTAGAGGAGTACTTTTGCTGAAGGGTTGATGACATAGTCATCAATGTAGAGCCAGTGATGTGGGAATTGGCCTCATGTCACTTGATGTAATAGTTTTGGAGCTCACTATTGAAGTCATCTCCAGTAGGAGGGATGTCAGGCTCAGGGAAGTCAATACACCACATGCACCCAAGTGACTGAGTATAGGCAGTGATAGCAGGTCACCAAACAGCCCAGTTGGTGCCAGTGAATATAGGGACATGAGTAGCAGTGGTATTCAAAGACATGATAGTTCTATAGTAGGTGAAGTGCATCAGAATGACATAGTTTCCCCATAGTGTCCAGCATAGTGCAGCCATAAACAGTGCAATCTAATGCTAGAGTCATGCTCAAGCCTTTTTTAGCTGCAGCATGGTGGTGGCAAGCCCACTAGTGCAAGCTAATGTTAAATTGCATATGATAAGCAGCAGATGCAGCCAGAAAAACCTGGTGTACTGGCAGTTCAATCTAACTCAGGTTAATGGTGCAGACTGTTACTCAGTCATATATGATATAATGGTGCAGCCAGAAATACCCACAGGCCAAGGGTCTGGCCCCTCAGGTGAATGGTGCAATCCATCTCTTGTTTGCAAATCAAGGAAGAGCTCTATACAGTCCAGGTTTAGCCAGATCAACTCAAATGTAGCCATAAAGGCACTGTATGAGGATTAGCTGCTGAGCCAGGGCTCATATCCTGTTGAACAGGACCCTAGTAGCTGCAGAGGATGGCTAATAGGACTCACATAGAGAAGTTTGAGGACATTGGGACAGTCCAACCTGGTAGTTACATGTCAAGAGACTTTTTTTGAAACTTAGTAGTCTAAGTGTGAACTGTAGGTACATGATTATCTAAGACTACCATAATAGGTAACTAAGTGTGTACTACAGTAAAAGGGTAGTGAATGAGTCATGCTCATTAGGGATGAGTCACACTCATTCAACATACTCTGTCTTTGTACCTCAATACAAATATCACACTAGTCTCCTCCAGATCCTTGTTTGGTCTCTCTCTCACTCCCCTCCTCCCTCCTTACAAAATACAAGGACTGAACCTCAGCAAGGGTGTAACACATAAGTCCTGCACCAATATCCTCCTAGGTATCCCCTTTCCACTCTGTCCTCTGTTCATTCTCTGCTGAACTTCATGAACTAACCCTTGGACCTCTGACCAGACTTGAGTCCAGAGGACCCAGACTTAACAAGCATCAAGCTTGGCTTTCTGATCCCAAATTTGGTCATGAAGCTTTGTTAAGCCCTTTTTCAGGACTTCAATGGATTCCATGACTATGGTGTTGGCTTGTTCTTGGGCTGTTCTTGCTATCCTGGGATGGGAGGAAAAATATTATATAATAAAATTCCCTAATCAAGTATCCTATTCACACACATTATGGGTTATGAAGACGTAAAAATGCTATGGGTTATGGGTTATGGACAAAAAATTCATGCAAACCAACATGGGAAATAGAAAAATGTATGGGTTTTCACAGAGTATGGGTTATCTGGGGTATGGGTTATTTCAGCTTCGACTGTATATACAACTTGGGGGAAGTGCCATCTGCGAAGCAATGACGGCTCCAACCTTGCTCAGCAATAGAGAATAGAGCATAATTACAGTTACAGAGAATGGTCACACAGAGAGCATTATTACTGTTACAGTGAACAGACTGAACAGACACATTCAGAGGTTTAAAGGAACTCAGTGATACTTTCCAAAGAATGCATGTGTTCAACGCAGTTTTTAAATGTTTCATGAGCAGTGCACTTGTCACAAAGAAAGTGCAGAAAGTCTTTGACATCCTCGTATGCTTGTCTGGTTGGAACGTCACCATTGCATTTGCAGACAATGTATAGATTAAAGAGGGAGATTCGTCCACTAGGGGGTTTGGCGAGGTCGACAATGATATTTTGGATCATTTGTCCTTGTGCTCAGTAATCAGTGAACTCGTAAGTGGGCATAATGGGAAGCTGGGTTTGAGTCACAGTCCATTTTCCCCAATTCTGCCCTCAATGGAAATCAATTCGGTACATACATTTCGCCAGTTCGACAGGCATGATTCCCATGTCAAGGTTGCCGAATCAAGGAGCTGCAGAGCGGTCCATTTTAACAAGCAACATGCAAGGTGGGGATCACAAGTTGAGCACACCTCTTTCCACCAACTTTGACAAGTTGCACTTTGAAATCAACATTGCATGTTATTATAATTGGCATGCCAATGGCAATATCGAGCATCTCTGCTAGATTGTCTTTCTCGTCTCCTCTCTCGACCAGTGAAGCAGCAATTGTTTCCATCTCTGATTTGGAGGCTTCTCTTCCTTGGATGGTGTGCAATGCTGGTATGGTGATGCACAGGGTTTGATTTCGGACACTGTGCCTTCAGAGTGTGTGATGATTCTATTGAATGTGTACTGAGTGACGAGGGGTCACAAAAACTGCATCCAACCAGGGGAAAATTGCAAAGTTAACGCTGTTTGCGCTGTCTTTGTATACGTATTACTCAGCGTAGGCAGGCTGTTACTAGGAGTTACACGACATCGTCTGCCACAACCGTGCAAATACTGATCACCTGATTCGCCCATCACGTGAATGGGACGTTATACTGAGGGTTAAAACTTGGGGGAAGTGCCGTATAAACGCATCTTTGACGGATCGTGGGGACGACAAAAACGACCACTCCCAAAATCTGGATATTGCTGTAGGCATGCCCATCATCATCACCCATAATATTGACTTCAAGTCGCACCTTGTTAATGGCGCATGGGGAACAATCGTAGATATCCTACTACATTCAGGACAAACGTTCGTAGCTTCCAACGAGGGAGTTCTGGAGTTACAACGTCCGCCTCGTATGTTGCTCGAAAAAATGGCACAAAATGCAGCGCCAGCCTTCGGCACTAACAACAGGGCAGTGGTGCCCATCGAACCTGCGCAGAAAGCATTCAGAATTGAATTCCCTCATGGACGTTATCGGGGAAAGTGCACAGTTACTCGAACACAGCTGCCGATCACACCAGCCTATGCGTTCACAGATTACAGTAAACTCCCTCCTAACGCATACCTATCAGGAGAGCCTGGAAGGTATGGGTTATCAGGAAGTATGGCTTTTGGAAAAAAGGTATTCCTAGTGACGAAAATCACATTAATTCGACTAGTACTGATCTAAAGTGTAATTATAGTTGTGTAATTATAGTTATTTACGAGTAAAATAGTCAGTGAGTTTACTGTCTTTTGTGTCCCAGATCCCTGCAACATGGGTCCGTTGCGCATACGAATCTAACAGTGAGTCTAGCTTGTGGTCACATGGATCCTCGGATGTCATGAGATCCCGTTTCAGCGTCACAATCGCTTGTAGTACATCCACTCGTGAAGGACATGGTTCAAGCACAGCATGATCCTCGTCCAAGTTGGTTGTCGGCTCCTGTAGCTCCTTCACATCCATCACTGCCCGAAAAATGTCATCATCTGTCGCATCAAAGATGTTCGTGGTCTCGCTGGCAGGGTTTAGAAGTGAAGCTTTGATAACCCCTTTTTGAGGATCTCAACAGGTTTCATACTGGTAGATTGGGACATTCTTCTGGACCATTCTTGCCATTCTTAGATATTCAACAAATAATTATATAATCATTTATCCACATTTGGAAATTTGTCAGCAGTAGTAACCCTGAGTATGGGTTATGATAGCCCCAAACAGTCATGGAGTATGGGGTATGGCTTATACTCTCGAAATTCCTGCAAACCAATTTGGGAAATCAAAAAGTGTATGGGTTTTTAGGAGGTATGGGTTATACCTGGTATGTGTTAGGAGGGAGTCTACTGTATCGAGCACAAGGACAAACGATACAAAGCGAACGCTTACAAATGCTATCTGAGCAAACCAAAACGTCATGGGATCATGCCCCAAAAACATTTTAAGGTACAAGCCACCCTCTGACCAACGATGGAGTGTTCGCTCACTGTAGCTGTTCTAGTACGCACTCGACACTATTCTGTACAGTACTTGTAGCAGCTTTCCCAAAACGGAACCTAAATCACATGACGATTAAATCACATGACGATATAGTCACGTGAACGTAAACTGGCTCGAGGTTACAACCTTGCTTCGCAAGGTAACTTGGGAAGCGCCGTCGGCGAAGACACGACGGCACCAACCTTGCTCAGCGAGTTAAGCAGAGACACATTGTACACGACGAGAACAGCGACGAGAATATTTTATCACTGACATTGAGCAGAGACACATTGTACACAACGAGAACAACGGTGTGAATAACTTACAAACGATTACAACAGGCTTGCCAGCCGTTCCATTGAGCGCACACGGGCAAAGCGCAGAACTCATCAACGGTGCGCATGGTACGGTTGTAGATTATCTGTTGGATCCACAGCATCCTCCGGTGCATGTGGAACAGGGAACGATAAACTTACAATGGCCCCCTGCCTTATTGTTAGTAAAAATGGACGTTACAGCCGCAGCACCTTATAACGGACATGAACCCGGAGTGGTGCGGTCCGAACTGCCTCTGTCACGTGCAAATTGAGTCACGTGCACGTATGAAAAGCTGGGGGTAGTTGCTTCGCAAGGTAATGCTTCGCAAGGTAACTTCGCAAGGTAATTGCAAAAGTTCCCAGGAATGATAGGAGTAGTACTAATTAGGAAACATGCAGGTTCCATAACTAGCCAACACATCGTCTGTTTTGCATTTTTCATCTGGTCGCGATGAAGGCTCAGCATGAAATGTGCGAAGATGATGGTAAGATTTTCATGTGGCTTTTTTTTCCAGAGATTTTGCACTGCTGGCAGGATGTGGACCTGGACCCTTTAGCTGTGCTTCCCCAGATTTTGACTTCTGTTTGTATAGGACTTGGCATTCTCTGGCACTGATCTGACTGATCCAATTCCGAACGGCTCGAAACTACCATAAACTCCGAGTCGGTTTGCTTGCTACCTCACCGCCGTGATGACGTTAGGTTCCTCATTCAATGATTCTGGTGTGCCGTGGCATTAGCTGAAACATTTGCAGCCGTTCAAGGCCACGGCCATAGAGTCACCTTTGTCCGATTTGTCGGAGGGTGCAGTCCGTTTTCGTAGGGGTACAGGACTATATATGTGTACCGTCTCGTGCCCTCCTTCCCCCCAGTTTCATTCACGCGACCGGAGGTAGTTCCATGTTATAATGCTTACTCACTGTACCCAGCTCACATAGCTCATTCATTAGGCCCCCACCTTGACTGCTCGTTCACACCAAGAAGAGTGTTAGACACATCGCCAGCAGGGCTCGGAGTATCTCTCAAGGTGCGTTATGCTATCCTTGGCCAACATCTATACTTAGTATGTACAGTCTAGGCCGCACCAGGGTATGTTGCAAAAGCTTCTTGTACGTCGAACTTTGTTCCGGGAGAATGCTGCTGGCGAATCCAACGAACTTGGCGAAGAATTCAAGCTCCCTAAGACGGCCTCCTTGATTATCGTAATCACTTATAACATGTTGATGCAGGTACGCAGTTACGCCGTGCTGGTATGCGACTCCGAAGCAACACTTACGCGACGAAAGCTCTCCTTCTTCATTCTCATATCTTCTTCCAGTAAATATGCGGAATACTTGGGTGGAACTGCAACTTTCTCTGGTATTATTATCGGAATACCATCCCTGTTTAGTGGTATCGTGCTCATCCCAATGACGAGATATGACAAGGGTAGACAACATTTCCCTTTGTAGCTGAGATCCACCACTGACATTTTTCCACATGCAGGACGGTACGCCATGGCGCTGCATATAGGATGCTTTGCGGGCATCTTGGGAAATGCCGCATATGCAATCGCATATCGTGCCGGTTTCCTGTACTTGATCCTCATCGGGCGATGCTTGACCGGTATCTCGTTTTCGGGGCTCATGTACTGCAAACGGTACTGCACAGATCCTCGGATCGTCGGAGTTCGCCGCCGGATGACACTCTGCAGCTGGTTAGTGATCGGACAAGCTATAGGAATGACCCTCGGTCCGTTCCTCGGGGGATTATTGTACAAGGTTGGGTTTCGAAGCACGATCTTTAACGGATACACGAGCCCGGGTTGGATTATGGCTTTCTGTTACGCGGTCTTCTGGTTGGTTATAGCCGGATGTTTCGAAGACGTATCCAAGCCGGAAATGAGGGTGGAGCTCAGCGACGTAGCAACTCTAGCTACCGCCGTCGAAGAAGGGAAGTACATTGATAACCCAAGTACAGCTTCCATTCAGACTACCAGCCTGCCACCGCCCCCGTCGGGAACATTGCTCACCCCCCACCTATCTCCCATCACTCGCTCGCAGTGGGGCGTCATCATATGCATGTGTTGGTTCGCTATGCTATGCTTCTTTATCCTGGGGTCCTGGGAAGCGAACTTGCCTGTCTTTGGTGCTGCAACCTCTACCCTCAATTGGTCTCCTTTTGCAGCAGGGAACTTTATAGCACTGGGCGGGGTCACTGCACTCCCGTTCTTCCTTGCAAGTATGCTGTTCGCACGTCACATTCAAGACCGACACCTGCTCGTCTTTGGATCCAGTCTCGGCCTCTGTGGGCTCTTGATCTTCATGCGGCTTCTTGCCACGAACAGGGTTATTTATGGATCCCTCTTCACGTGCTGGTGGCCCATTGCTCTCGGGTTCAACCTCGCCACGACGGTGACACTCAGTCTGCTCAGCAAACAGCTCCCTTCGGACTGGAACAGGCGTGCTTCAATGGCAATTCAGTACTCTAATTACGTCGGACGCATTACAGGCGCGATCTGGGGTGGATCAGGCGTCGCTGTCGGAATGAAAAACTATGTAGGCCTCGAGATCGGGCTAGTCGGTATTGGGGGGGCTCTCTTCATGACGCTTTGGAGGAATCTCAAGGCGAAAACAGGCTAAAAATAGACTCCTTGCTTTGTTGTATCGAGGTATTTTTCTTTCTGTAATATCCGACGTCCGAACATGATGCACGATGCATGAACAGCGCTTCGGTCAGAAGATACAACGGGCTGACACAGAACCTTGGCCGAGTTCATGAAACAAGCTTATCGTATATTGACTTTTTGGGCTCGAGTGAGATAGGTAAGCTACTTGCCATCAGCAATTCATCTGCCAAAACGCCTGAAATGAAACAACCAGTCTGATGAGTAACGTTATCGAAAAAAAGGGTCCAGTCAAGACTCAAGTGAGGTCGAGCGAGGCGTAGCACCTCGCTCGCCAACCGAAGAACTTCAAGTCTGACTGATTACTTATTTCAGCCATGATAGCTGTGAATTCATGGAGCGACCTGTGTGAGAGAATGATGCATAGGATTGTTCTTACGCCTGTATGTTTGAGAAAACTTCTCTGCGAGCCCCAACACACGACAGGGGTCAATTAACCAAATATATCCGAATCGTATGATCGGGACGCGCCCGGGAAAAAAATAACGCTAAATGCACTTGCCAAAAATGAATAGTAGAAAGTGGCGAGATCATCCTTGACTTTACTTACTTTGGCAGAGACATCATCATGTCCGTCCAACGCAAAGACGTCTACCTTGTCATCGGTGGGAGCGGTTTCGTCGGTAGACACATCGTCGAGCAGCTTGTTGCTCGTGGCGACATCGTCTCTGTCTTTGACATCGTCCAGAGACACCACGACGTACCGTTTTACGCGGGCGACATCACTAGCGAGCAAAGTGTCCTGGACGCCGTGACAAAGGCGAGTTCGTTTCTCAATACTCGACCCACAGCGCGAATGACCAGTTCCTCCACGTAGTCTGGCACGACATGCATCATACACACCGCCTCGCCTCAACCTGGTGCCAAGGACCCCTCGATTTATTACAAAGTCAACGTCGACGGCGCTCGGGCGGTGGTAAACGCAGCCGTCGCGGCCGGCGTTCGAAAACTGGTTTACACGAGCTCCGCAGGTGTCGTTTTCGACGGGAAGGACGTCGTCAATCTCGACGAACGGGCGCCCTATCCAGAAAAGCCATTTGATGTGTACAATGACTCAAAAGCCAAGGGCGAAGCGCTCGTCCTTGAGGCCAACGGCAAAGGCGGCCTGTTGACTGTCGCACTGCGACCGGCTGGCATCTTTGGGCGAGTATTTCCCTTCGTTCTTCTTATTACCATGGGCCACTCATACCGAGAACGTGACCCGTTTCCAGTCCTGGAGACCGGCAGATGATGGTGGGTCTCTATCAGGCCTACCAGCGCGGCCAGACACATTTCCAAGTCGGAGGCAACAACAACTTGTTTGACTACACCTACGTCGGCAACCTCGCTCGGGCACATCTCCTTGCAGCCGACAAACTCGTCGACCTGACTCAGCTGGACAGCGCCCAGAACGATTCTACGTCTTCAGATACCACCCTCGTTGATTCGACTCTCCGAACGCACCTCCACAAAGCACTGCCACCTGTCTCCGCTACGATTGGGTTCCGACGCGTTCCTACGTGCAAAGCCCGTCCCCTAGGCCCGTACGTCACCCTCCCTCAAAACGCCACCACCATCGAAGCCGCCTTCGATGCCCCCTTTGACCCCTCCGAAACGGCCCATTCCATTGTCCGAAACCGGTTCGATCAATTCTCGGACAACGCGCTGGACGTTGCACCCACGAACCCCCTTCAAGTCGCCGGTCAAGCCTTTTTCATCACCAACGGTGAACCGGTGTACTTTTGGGACTTTATGCGTGTCATCTGGTTGGCGCTCGATCCGCCGACAGAGGAAGGGCGGAAGAGAGCGGAAAGGCGACCGTGGGTGATTCCGAGGACGTTCGGGATGGCATTGGGGTACTTGGCGGAGACGTGGGCGTGGCTGATCGGGAAGGAGGCAGGGTTCACTCGGTATCGAGTGGGGTATAGCTGTGCGACGCGTTATCACAACATTGAAAAGGCACGACGAGTGCTTGGGTATGAGCCCGAGGTGGGGCTCGAGGAGGGTGTGCAACGCATGGTCGAGGTACGTTCCGTTACACATGTCTTGACCATCGCACTGACCATCGGTTGGGTTGCAGTGGTTCAAGGCCGAGAGGGGTCTTGCGTAGATGGGAGGGGGAGACCTATCGCTTTCACTGAGATCGTGTGTAATGGGAGCTCATGGATATATCCACACGTATACATACAGTACTACTTCACTCGTGTGATGTCTGATCGTATTCTAACAGACCGTTGTAGTTTATCTCGGGCGAGGTCCAACTTGAAAGGAGAACGAAGTAAAGGCCTGTCAATGACCAAACTCGCCGTCTATCAATTACATATCACGGAGTCTCATGCTCGGGATACGCATCTGCACCGCCGAAAAACGGGCGACCTATCGATTGCATTGCCCCAAGCCGCTAATCGTGTATTACAGTCAAGTGCTCGCTGCGAGACAGACCCGCCATCCCGCATGCCCCTTCTTTAGTTCCTCTTCGGTCACCCATCCCCTTCAAGTCCTACTTACACATCACCCACACATCCGGTGTCTGGGCATGTCGCTCTCGATGGGCCACTGTCCGGTGGGGCCGATATTCCCAGCCATCGAACACGACAACGCTTTTTGAAGCCAAACGGCTAACAGAGCCTCTCAGTGCAAACGCGTGCATCTGCTTCGGAACCCCCGCAGCGCCACACACGCGCCGCTGCAACTCAGTTGCCCGGCCTTGACAAGCTCTCCTGGCTCGTCTTGTTTTCCGGCTGACGGTCGCCACAATGCTTCAGCTGCACATCCATGAAACGAGCGAGACCGACCTGCGACTGCGTGGATTCCGAAGACACCTGCGTGGACTCCGAAGACACCTACGTGGACGCGCCCAACGTGAGTCGAAAACGAGGACGAAAGAAAGTGGACGGACCCCGTGCTCGTCCCGGAACGTCTTTCTCGACTCGAGCTCCGTGCCTTCGCTCTCAATGTCGATGTGCCCGGTGGGCAAGTTGATGGATTGTGTCACCTACAGTCCACATACGGTTCACTCAGCGCGCGTTGAAGGTCTGTACGGGAGGAATAGACGTACGCCTTTGGGATCGGTGACATTGAGTCGGACGGAATGAGACAATCGCGTGTTCGTGGGCGCTTTGCGGTCCGTCAAAGAGTCTTCTTCGTTGAAGCCTCGACCGTGCTTCACCTCGCGCACGTTCAGACTGTGTCCGTCGATATCAGCACCTGGGCAGGCACAAGG
Source organism: Pulveroboletus cf. viridisquamosus (assembly GCA_038090515.1). Classification (NCBI taxonomy): domain Eukaryota; kingdom Fungi; phylum Basidiomycota; class Agaricomycetes; order Boletales; family Boletaceae; genus Pulveroboletus; species Pulveroboletus cf. viridisquamosus. Next base: position 651 of record JBBPMX010000053.1, on the reverse strand, counting down.
TGACCAAGGACGTACTGTCCGAACAAGGTATTGATATAGACTAGCGCCGTCGTCAGTGCAGGCGTCCAAGCGTGGTAAAATCACCCACACTTGCTTGCAACCATTTGAAATGGTATCCAAAACGACCTCGATGGCGCCGCCACAAACTAGGAGGTGCTCAGAATCCATCTCGTTGATAACAGGACTGGGACCTACAACAAAAAAGTACGCCGCTTGGACGACACTGGTCGAATAACACCCTCCTCGTGAGCGTCTCCCAAGTCAAGATCAGACGGACACGTACGTGAATGCCAACCCCCGACCGATGAGCAGGGTAACGATATTCGGGAGAAAGCCCTTGGGCCTACAGAACAAATCGAGCTAAATGACCCAAAGAACAGATAAGCAAGGAGGAAAGCTCACATCGCTAATTCGGGGTACCGTGCTTGCCGGAGCGAGTAACACATTGTCGTGAATACGGTCATGTCACCCACCATCCCTGCAGCTTGACTTATTGCGGCGGTGATCTGTCGGACCAGCATAAATGGAAAGATTAATTGCTTTTTTTTTTTTTTTTTTTTTTTTTTTTTTTTTTTTTGGGTTTTTTGCGGTGGGGGGTGGCCAATTCTGCAAAAAAAAGGGGGGGGGGGTGGAGGGGTTTTTGGAGTTTAA
>JBBPMX010000052.1:0-36105 GCA_038090515.1 Pulveroboletus cf. viridisquamosus | reverse complement strand
GGGTGATGTTTAGTGCATGCCCTGGAGGTCCGGAACTGGCTCCGAGCCTGGAGGAGAAAACTCCGGGATGTTTATCCGGAGGTCTGGAGTTCCGGAGAGTCCTCCGGAACGGACCACACTTTGTCAGTAGGTCTTGGTGCTACAGCTCATATCTTGCCAAATGACCTTATCCATCAAGGAGCTACATACTTCTTGCTGGCCATGGTGTAAAGGGAGATGATAAGAGGATGTCTATGTTGCAAAGAAAGACAAATTAGATAGAAATAATTAAGCAATGTGTTTGGGCAGGACATGCACAGTGAGTGGTTGAGCACCCCACCCCTTCTGGGGTCCTCCCGCTCTAACACTTTTTCCCACCTTCTATAACTAGAATATATGCTAGAATATATTGCACAGTCTATCAGCAAGGACTTACTCTGACAATCTGAAAAGTGACCTATGCAGTGAGAGAGAGGCAAAGCACACCAGAAGTGGCTGTGGTGGTTGGAAGGGAAGGAGGCTCAGCCACTAGGACTGATTTCCCAGAACTGACCACATGGTCCTAGTGACAGCCCTGCCTGTGAGCTGATTTGGAATTGCTTAAATGAACCTGCCAATCTGATAAGGTTAATGTGTGGTAAGATGAAACTATTGAAAACATATTATGGAGCAAGATCTGGTAAGCTGAGGCTCAGCCTCAGTTCAAAGTGTCTTGGGTTTACTCAGAAGAGATCTGGGTCTGGGTTCTTATGTGCACGCACAGAATTGTGCCGATTTCCTGCAAATGGACCTGCTGGGTTTTTTTTACCAAATTTGACCATGACATCTGGAAAGTTCCAGCAGAAACCAAAGTTTATACTTACTATCATTGCACTGGTGTTGCAAAATCTGATTGTGACTTGCAAATGCACATATTTCCATCATCCAAAAAAATACAACGAATAGATAGATCTGTAGACAAATACACTGAAAGCAATTTCCAACAGAAAACACACATAACAGATAGGTATTGAGTCTGCTAGTGAGATGCCAGTGCAAGTGGTAAAACTGACAGGGAGTTGCAAAATTTCCCATCCACATGGGAGTGGGCTGTCATGCTATGTCATGATGCAAGTTCAATTCCTGAACATGCCAAGGGAAACTCAGCTGCAAGGCCAAATGCAGGCTCCTTCCCATCCTTGTGCTGGAGGATATGAGGGCAATGTTTGTATCTATTTAGTGGTTCATAATTCAAACTCAGTTGAACTTTAAGCTCTCAAACCCTCCGGCAGTGGCTGGCACAACTGGTTAACAAAGTTCATGCCCAGACGCTTGGCATTGCCGGCAAAGTCACTAGATTCAGGTGACATTTGCAACAATTATGTGTTATGTCAAGTATGGAAATAGCAACACAATAATAATAATAATAATGGGGTTATCTTTTCTTACTCAGACATTGTCAGAACCATGATTTTAACCATGATTTTCTTCATTCCCCTTACAATATACATGCCCCTATTATAAACCCCTATCCTTAATCTTTCACCTGATTATCTTAGATTCCCCCCTTATCCACTAATTCAGGTCTAGGCTACCTTCACTTGCATCATTCCATCGACATCAGGTTATGTCATCGTCATTACATCATGGTCTAGCCTATTGACATCACCATGACATCATTCCATCCTCGCTTATTTATCATTTCATATTTAGCTTCCATTTGATCCATTATTTAATATCCATTAGTAAGAGTCGGGCACAGGGCTCATCGAGATACAGGCATTAGGGTTAGATACCTTATATAAGTAGCACTTGTCCTGTATAGTAGTCCTCGTGCTTAGTATTTTCATCATTCTTGCTTCTGTCATTCTCTGCTTGAGGCAATAGTTCTCACATTAGGCTTTCCTTCAGGCATTGTCTTGATGTCTGTGGGATTGATCCTGATATAATATTAAGCACACCCCTTCCTTCGACTTCGGTTAGGCCTTGCTGCCATTTATTGTTGTCTTTGGATTATCTCCTCCCTCATGCCTAGCTGGTCAAGTACTTAACTCCCACTAGCAAAAAACTCCGCAAGTTATGTTTGTTGTCGGGTCAGCAAGAAACCATCGCTAGGTTCTGCATGCCATCACATTGTAGCCATCCAGATTAGGATTAGGTTCCACATAGGTATCATGTTATAGCTGCCACCATAAATTATTGAGTTATTATGTATCCCCACAGTAATGATCAGAGCTGGAGACAAGGATTCCCACTCTCAAGAACGACCATGAACATTTGCCTGAAATTGGCATTAAACTATTATCATTCTCAGCACAACGTTAAAAGGCCCAAGGACCTGAGCATGTTGGTTAAACCACTTGCAACAGAAGCATTTGCACCCCTTAGCCCAGCCAGCTTAAACTGGCCATCTGATCCTCAGGACACACAGAGGTATAGAGTATGAATACTGCTTGAAGGATCCCCATGTATCACAGTTATCAGGTAGCTGATGTGGCTGTCCACCACTACACAAATTAGGATAAAGTTGCTGTTGCCCATAGTGCACTAGGGCAGGATCTCTGTGATTTGAGTCCCCAGGTTCACAGAATATCTGAGATGTCTATTGGAGAATGCTCCATTATAGTGTTGCATGTCACCGGGTCTCACCCATCTACCCTAGTTGCCAACACTCCCATTGGTCATAGCAAGTTGCCATTATGAATGATTACAAGGAAAATATTATGAGAAACCCTATTCCCACATTTGGTCTAGACTCACTAAGAAATCTAAAAAAGAGAACTCAGCAGAGAGACAATATGTCACCAGACTACCCAGTCATGCCCATCACTCATCAACAATGAGACACACTCCACTTGACTCACATTTTCCATTCCACGCAGTTCATGACATTCTATGAGTTACCTTAGACAACTCACCGTTGTCAACCACCCTCCCATTCGTCATTATGCCCACCTCGATAACGAAAACCCATCCTTGTCCTGAGTATGATGATAAACCACTCACCAAGTCCAAATCCAATCCCACTCCATTGTTCTATCGACCCCAACAATATTCCATTACTGCCTGGATATCATAAGAGAGAACTCAGAGGTCCAGGAGTACCTGGACAAGGAAATACATTCACAGAAGATGTGATCGTACTACCTGCTTGTCATCATTGTTTCACCAATGAGTGCCACCATGACCCAGAAGTAGAGGAATACCTACTACAAAGAGAAGAGAGCATCTGTCAGAAGATACAAGAAGTCCATGACATGTTCCTTAGATTTTACACTTAGAGGATAGCACTATTCATCCTACCTTTTAGCACATCTTTTTCCCCTCCATCTCTATCTTTGATTTATGGTTCATATGTACATCTACTGCACCCGATTTACATCCTTGGCAAGATATAAAAAGGCCACAAGCCTCCTAAGTAAGAGGTTAAATTACTATAGAATTCCTAGGCACAATGTAAAACTGCCCCAAGAACCCCTTCACTACCACACCCTGCTCCTCTCAATTGATAGATCATCATGGATGATGAGCTTTGAGAAGGAGGTAATAAGGCAAGCGTGCCTTGCAAAGAAAAGTCATGATTGAGCAAAGCAAAAGAGTGCTCTTCTGAGCACAGAGGTTGCATAATGGAATGAAGCACCTCACGAGTGAGCTCAAAAAGCAAAGCTTTTTTCTCTCACTTGCCAAATAGTTGCCATTTCAGGAGTACCAGCTTTGAGAAGGAGGTAAAGCAGATTCTTTCTGCCTGATAATGCTGAAGATGCTGAGAGCACCATTGCTGATTACACCGGTCTGTCTCAAATTACGATCAAGGAGGATAACCATCACTGTAGATACACCAGTTATACCTCCCAAGTAGGAGGATAAACTGCTCACACTGCCCAGAGAGGCTACATTGGCACATGTGACTAAACTGCACATCCCTCCTAGACAAGAGTATAAACTGTCCAAGTCATGCATTTAGCACATTAAGGTCAAAAGTAGTGATGAGGAAGATTCCATCCTACCTGAGACACAAGAAATCCGCCTCCCCCTGACATAAGCATGTGAAACCATACCTCATAGCAGTAGCTTGCTCCTGTCATTCTCTGCTTGAGGTGATAGTTCTCACATTAGGCTTTCCTTCAGGCATTGTCTTATTGTCTGTGGGATTGATCCTGATAGACATCTCAGGCCTCTGGCATTGAAAAGACATGAGGACAGGCACATGCTACATTCAACAAGTGGCCTTGTTTACAGAAAGTGTGGGTTGTGAAAGCATTTCTGCAAGGGAACAATGACAATGATGTAGCATGTATCAATGGGACTTCAATGAGAATTGGGAAAAACTCTTATATTCTGAATGTTGCTGCTATTCTGTCCAGATATTGGCATATGATGGTATACAGATTATTGTGACATCATTAAATAAACTGGGCCAACAGCAAGTCTGACATCTCCAGTGTACATCATATCAGCCCCAGTGGCACAACAAGGGCTTATTCTTTTTGATGGCTTGCATCAGATCTCCAATACTAAAAGCCTCTAGTTGCCTGATGCTCACATTCAAGGCATTGAAGTGGAGCCCACCATCAGGCCTTGCAAGCCTTCACCCATATATATATTTGTCATGATCTTATTTGCTAGATATTCTACCTTCCTTTTCCCTATTGCTGAATACCTCATTATGGCTCCTATGACCTTATCTATCTATGCTGTTAAACCAACAGCTGTCAGGTCATGTTCATGTTGTTCACTCAAGAGGAGACCCAAGATAAATTCAGTAAGCATTACATGTAGGCAGCACACCATATTTAATAGTAAGTTGCCTTTTTGGGAGTTGTCAACTGAGTGACTTTGCCAGCGATGCTGAGCATCTGGGCATGAACTTTGTTAACCAGTTGTGCCAGCCACTGCTAGAGGGTTTGAGGGCTTAAAGTTCAACTGAGTTTGAATTACAAGCCACTAAATAGATACAAACATTGCCCTCATACCCTCTAGCATAAGGATGGGAAGAAACCTGGGCCAAACAATGGGATGAGTAACTTATGCTCAGCTGAAACTCACTCCACCAAGTCTGCTGATCAATATCATGCTTCAAGCATCTTGGACTTCAGTCAGTAGTACTTCTTCCCTATGCCCACAATCAGTCTTGAGACACAATAGGAAGTTGGTCATTGATACATAGTTGCCTTGTATTTTTTTTCAGATTTTTTACCCTCTGATTTGTATACTGCCCTAGCACTTGTAGCTCATACCTGTTGAATGTAGGCACAAATCAGATGCCAGGCAACCAAGAAATGTACCACTCTCATTTAAAAAAATATAATAGAGCTACTCTAGCATATCCCACCCTATATCTACTAGCTTGGACCCAAATCTGTTATGTTATGTGAGCTAGATGTGATTTTGCAACTCCCTGTCATTTTGTAACACCAATGCAATGATAGTAGATATTTCATGATGTGGCAAAATGTCTTTCTAACTCAAGAATGGTGCTGACTGCCATTAGCAGAAACCTTGATTTGCATTGGTATTCACTCACAGGCTCCTACATACTGCTGCAAGGACAAACAACTGTAATGTGATTGCATACATACCTGACTACAGTGATATGCTGCACAAGGCTTGTTGCACCAGTGTGGAGATAATCCCAAATATGGACAAACCATGCTTGGCCTGACCAATGTACAGAGTGCCAGTAACAGATAACCAGAATGAGGTCCATACATATGTAGGAAGCTTGTGACACATTACTGCAGTGGTGCAGTAGTTTCCATGGTCAGCACTTCAAGCTTTAGCTGTAAGCCCTGCTATCTGCTGTTCAAAACCACCATCTACTCAATCAACCAATCATCAGTCATACTCAACCCGCCTTCCAGCTTTCTTAATCATTCTAGAAATGAAGGCTTTTACAAAAAATCAACTCAGATGCATTCAATCCTGCATTGGTAGCAGGGCATTATCTCCACAGCCTGCCTAGTGTCCCAAGGAACCTAACATGCCAGCTGGCACATCCCTTAGAAACTTGGACAATCTGCTAACCACCAACAAATCAACCAGGTCTCTCCCTGTCAAAACAGGAAACACAGGTTTGGATTTACAGAACAACTGGTCTGTTGTTAGAGATGACAACTCTGATCTTCTCTGGGCCCTCCTATCCAACTCTGAGGTCCCTTAACAAACTCCTATATGAACTCTGGAGCTCCTTGGTGAACTCCTATACAAACTCCTACAACTTCTATATAGGAGTTGTTATGATTTGTTACCTTGTTTTCCCTTTTTCCTTTGTACCTTGCTTACATTCATGGACTTAGTCACTCCTCACATAGCTCTCTCATGCTGTGCTCATAGTTCCCATTTACTCATCAATCTCTTTATGCCATTTGTCATTGTTAAAAGTTCTAAGTAAAGGGCAGTAATTGCCTACTACACTAGTCAGCAATAGTGGTAAGGTAAAATAGAATTGGCACTCATCTCAGCCACTGCCCAAGGAGTAAGCAGGAATGACTAAGGAGAGTCCAGGGGTAGTGGGTAAAGATGCAAGCACAAAGTCTGATTAACTCCAAAGCAAAACAAGTGATCTTTATAAGGACATAGTAAAAAGGGGAAAGAATAGCATGGAGTTATAGAATAGAAATGGAATGAAGGCAGGGTGAGAAAATGACATAAGAAATGAGTACTGACATAGCACAGGACACAAGTCTGAATTTTCTGTTCATCTCCGACTATTGTGACCCAACAGGTCATAGGATGACGAACAACCACAACCAATGGCTGGCTTCCAGAACACAAGCAAGAGTGGGTGGATAACAGTGTGACCTGGCAAGAAGGAAAGAGGAAAGTCCATATTGAGGACCAGATGGGGCTATATGAGAGTCTAGATGCCAGAAGAGACCTTACCTATAACTTCCCTTTGAACAGGAGTTGGGGCTCGCACTAAATGCAGTAAGAACCAAGTGGTCAAAGCTGGGGTTGGCAGCTTTGAGTCCTTGGCTTTATATATTGCAGGCCTGTGCACATGGATCAAGGTGCAAGGCACTGTATCTACTATACATGGTAATATATAAAGCTATGCATCTAATATAATAGTAATGACTGTGGCAAGGAATGGAAGAGAAGCTAGGATCCTGCAGGGTCTAGATCCTCAGAGATCTAACTAAGGGAGATTATGATCAAGATCCCTGGGGATAGTGTATCAGAATCAGGATTGAGATATAAGGTAAAGGGTAATGGATATTAAATAGTTGTGGACACCATGAGGCAGTGATGTCATAGATAGGACAAGGTTGGTCCAGTCAGATGACAGGTCAGATGATGAAGGAATGTGGAGATCATGTGACAGGTCATGTGAGTTGGAACATGTGATCATGGGAATAAAGTTAGGTTGATGCAAAGGTCATAACACCGACTGCTCCTATGGGGTGTTGACAACTCCTATATAGGAGTTGTAGGAATTCATGCAGGAGTTCACCAAGGAGCTCCAGAGTTTGTATAGGAGTTCATTAAGGGACCTTGGAGTTGGATAGGAGGGCCTGGAGAAGATCAGAGTTGTCATCTCTAATAGTCATCTTACTTATTGCTTTATCACTTCCCTTTGTTCCCATTGTGTTCTGTTTGTCTTAGACAAACTTTGCTCCTGGTATATAAACCTGCCTCATAGGTCCTGTATCCTTAGCTTAGACCTACTCAGCAATATACTCCTTCATGTCTCTGCTCTACACTTGAGTGAGTGCTCTGCTCATTAACCCTTGTGATCCATCCTTGCCCAGGGAAGTTTTGAACCATTTCTACTTGAGGAAGTCCTTCTTCACCTATGTGTGTAGGGCAAACCCTTGACCCTGCTATTCACAGGCCCTCATCCTCATCTCTTGTCCTCAGCTGAGTTAATATCTGACTCTTTGGAATCAAATGTAACAAAATGTCTAAGCTCTACTCATTGCAATTAGTATTATCTAAGTCACTAAAATTCCTTTCTGTTGTCCCATACCACCATTGCTTTCATCTAGAGCACTTGACACCATCTTTGGACCCTCTTGTTCCCATCAAGAGATAGACTCTGAACCTGAACCCTAGCCCAGATTGGAGGAAGAACTGTCATATCCATCCCAGCCCCTGTCAACTCTGGCCTCCAAACCTCTGCTCCAGACCCCATTCATCCAACCCCAGACCTCTTCACTCAGACTTCATCTTTTTTGTATCGGACTCTGTTTCCTTAGCATTGGACTTTTCCTGCTTTCCTTATTTAGCATTCCCTTTGTACCTTCGACCCTCCATTCCCTAGTTATGACCCTTAGGCCCATCCCTTAGACCCTTCACCATACCATATGCTCTTACTATGTATGTTCCCCATCTCCATATTCTTTTCTTTACCTGACGTACCTTACCATGCGGTCCTCTATTGCTCTGTCTGAACTCTGGACCAGATTTCAGTATATAAACCTCCTGTATTCTGCTTCTGTACCTCAGTATGAATATTGAACTAGTCACCTCCTGTCTCTCGTCCAACTCCCTTCTCTCCTACTCTCTACTCCTCTCCTATAAAATATGAGTACAGAGCCTAGGCAAGGGCACGACACATAAGTCCTGCGCCAACGTCGTCCTAGATACACCCTTGCTGCTCCGAACTCTGTTCATCCCCTTCATGAACTTCATATACTAACCTCAGACCTCTGATTGGACTTGACAAGAATCCTCCCTTTTTCTGGATCTAAATGTCCCTACCTTTGTTATGAACCACTTTAGACTCCTTTCTTTTCTTGGTCACATGACCCATCACATGACCAGGGCCCAGACCATAACATCATATGACGTCATGCCTCATGGCTGGCATGCCCCTTTAATCTCTGACAACCCTGATGGGAACTCTCTCATGTTCATGTACTTGTACTAGCCTTGTATAGTAGTTTATCCCATGGATCCTATGGTCTGTGCACACCATACCATAGTATATACATAAACCCAAGTGTCCCAGCTGGTGTCCCCAGCTTTGACCACTTGTTATCCTGCTCCTAAATGGGTGATTGGTGTGCTTGAGCTCCTTCTCATTTCTCATTTACCTTGCCAGGCTTGATAATAGCCTGTAAAGCTGAGGCTGGTGGTGTGTGCTCTTGTAATTCGCAACACTTGGTCAAAGCTATTTACACTGCCCTTGGGTGAACGTGCCATCTTGTTGGTGAAGATATCAAGATTGGGTAAGCATTTATCCCCATCAGAAGACTAGGATCAAGAAAGAAAGCAAATCCATCGTATACGGTTGCTGGGCCCAGGCATAAGGGATATAGCGCAGAGGCACCCCATGATGGGCCTGGGCATAGCACCCTTATCAGCTTGCATACACGGTCGTCTGCCATATTAAATAAGGATAAAGTTGCTTTTGTTGATAGTGCACTATGATGTACTCCCTGTGGTTTGGGGTTACTAGGTTTGCAGAATACCTGTGACGTCCATCGTCAGCACATGATATGCGTATGACACTTCTTGTTATCAAGGCTCTACCCTTTTGACAGAATCCACACCATCCAAATCAAGCTGTTGAAGAAGATTTAGCCACAAGTGGACTTCCCCCTCCTTTCATCACCTGACCTCTTCCCCCCACAAGCATCCCCAGACATCAGTTAAAAGATACCAGCAAGTAAGGACTGTAGAATTCAAAAATTTCCCAATATGAAGATTCGGTGCCTGGTTCTCCAGAACAGGCACATCCACAACTCTGCAAATCCCCCTTTTTTGAGGGCTTGCTTGAAGCACTTCTGCAAGTCACCCCAGAGCCTTACCAGCTCAAGTTTAAACAAAGACAAACACTTCCCCTGCCACAAGAAACAATGTCATCATCCCTGACCAATGATGAACTGAAGATGCTGCTCACAGCCCTTCTCAAGGAAAAAGAGGGCAGCCCCTCTGCAATCACCAAGAAGGTTGCTGATCCTGGCAAGTGGGATGGCAACAGAGATAAATTCTGGGTGTGGATCACCCAAATCAAGGTCTGGGTCTCACTCCAGAATTGGGGCTCGGACAAACTTCGGACTGTCATGGTCCTATCACACATAGAAGGAGACACTGCCTCCTATGCAAGCTTAAAACTCAAGGAGTACTGCAACTCCGAGATTGAAGAGGTGACGAATAATGCGGGGACTAAGCTGAGCTACCCCTATGGAGATGACACATGGCCCAAATGGAAGGTCCTCCAACACAAGATCAGGGATCACTTCCAGATCAATGTGCTTGCACACAAATTGCTTCAGAAGCTCCAATGACTGAAGCAGCAGGGCCATCCCATCAACAAGTTCCTACAAAAGTTTGAAGACCTCTTTAAGGAGGCAGAACTCGAGAATGGTCACGGGATCGAGATCCTCAAGTGAGCAGTGGACACTCGCATATACATGCAAGTCCACCTCCACATGCACATGGAAAATGACATTTTTGACTTGATCGATGCCTACAGAAAGGTGGGCTGATCATTTGAATCCACAGAGATCAAACGCGGGTTCCAACCAAGGCACTTTGGCAGAGTGTAACACTACAATCTGCCTAAGGGACCACTGCCTAACCAGTGGTTTACACAATACAGGACGCAACCTGGAAGGGGAGTGCCTATGGAAATTGGAGCAGTGCAGGGGCCCCCAGACACCCACACATGTTTTAATTGTGATAAACCAGGCCACATTCGAAGGGACTGCCAGCTCCCTAAGAAGCCATTTGATCTGGCACAAGACAGGAACCGAGCGCCAGTTCAAAATATGCACCAAGTTTGGGTGCCCAATAAAGATGGGTACTGAGACATGGGCAGTCATCTCTGAAACTCCACCTGAAACCAAGGCCTGTGTGGCAACAATGTCCTCCTGACAGGACTATATGTCAGACGAAGCTTGTGCCTATTGGGCTGATGTCTTTGAGACCAAAGCCAGGACAAAAGTGTCCGAGGCTTTAAAAGGAAGCAGTTAGTTGTCGGTAGGGTGTCGCCTAGCAAGCTGGACAAAATTAACAAAAAAAGAGTAAAATTAGAAAACATCAAAAAAATAGTTAGCTCGCATTTGAACCCCTTAACTAGGGATGATAGTGACACTTTTGTACAATCTGGTCTCAAGCCGATGAGTGCAGCATTATGTAATCCTGTACCAGTAAGTAGACCGGACTCTGGGTGCGCTGGTATGAGAGTGGTAGGTGTAGATGACTCATTGACCATGCTCAAGGGAGAAATCCCCATAGCTGGCACTGAGCCTGTAGCTGAACTCTCAGAGTGCACCAACAGAGATTTCCCAGTTAGAACGATCAGCCAGGTGCTGAAAACTTTAATATATTCTGATACATCTGTAAGGGGGTCTCTTCAGAGCTCAGCGCCAGACTATAAATACAGCATGCTTAATTCCCTTTTTAAAAATGACTGTGCTGACCTTAACCTTAATAAAATCCCTACACAAGAAATGATTAGTGGAGGAGAATTCACAGTGGACATTGCCATTCTCTTTTCCACAGGTCAAGTACAAAAAGACGATAACATAAAAGCACTAATTGACAGTGGCACTGTCAACACTTTCATCGACCACAAATGGTGCACCAAAAACAAAGTTAACATGATTTCTCTTGTACAACAGATTCAAGTATTTAATGCCAATGGTACTCCGGGCAAGGCTGGAAAGGTAACTCATCAGGTTGAGCTCGTTGCAGCATTGCAGGATCATCATGAAAAAATAAACACCTTCGTCATCAAGCTGGGCTTGAACCAAATGATCATCGGATATGACTGGCTTGCCTGCCACAACCCTGAAATCGACTGGATTGAAAAGAAGATTAATTTCACCTGCTGCACAGAAGACTGTGACAACTACAAGACTTAGCAGGATGGATACTTTGGGTTCAACTTGCGCGCCATAGAGGAAGGCATTGCAGAAAAGGTCCCAGCAGCCTATCACAATTTTCTTGACATTTTTTCGGAGCAGGAATCCAATCACATGCCCTTATGGAAGCACTAGGATCATGCAATCGATCTCAAGCCCGACTTCATTCCAAGAAAGGGGAGAGTTATCCCGCTATTCAACATGGAGTTGGAAGAAGTATGGACTTTCATTGACAAGGAAGTCAAGAAGGGTTATTTGCACCCAAGCAAGTCTCCTCAAACATCCCCAGTATTCTTCATTCTGAAGAAGGATGGTAAAAAACATCTTGTTATGGACTACAAATATTTAAATGAAGGAACCATCAAGAATGTGTATCCTTTACTGCTCATTTCACAGCTCATTGATCGCCTCAAAGGTGCAGACATGTTCATAGCAATGGATTTATGCTGGGGATACAACAACATCTGCATCAAGGAAGGCAATGAATGGAAAGTGGTGTTGGTAACACCAATTGGGGCTTATGAACTGATAGTCATGTACTTTAGTCTTACCAACTCACCCCCACTTTCCAGAATATGATGAATGATATCTTTTCAGACCAATACACTTTCCTCATTATGTATATATGGACGACATGATGATATTTACAAAAAAGAAAACCAAAGAAAAACACAAAGCGCTGGTCCATGAAGTCTTGCAATGTCTCCAAGAGAATGACTTATTTATCAAACCCGAAAAATGTGCATTCTCCAAGGACAAGGTTGAATTCCTAGGGATGAATGTATCCAAGGACAGTGTGGAAATGCAAGAAAAGAAAACACAAGCTATTGCAGATTGGCTGGAACCAACACGCCTTAAACAAGTCCAGGCATCCCTGAGCCTATGTAACTATTACCATAAATTTATTGATCAATTTGCAGAAATCACAAGGCCATTGAATGATCTAACAAAAAAAGACACCCCTTTCTGGTGGGGCGACACTGAATGAGCGGCCTTCCTCGCTCTCAAAAAGAAATTCACGGAAGTGCCCCTCCTCACCTATCCAGATAGTACGAGGCAAATGCACATGGAAATGAACACATCAGACATCACAACCGGAGCAATTCTCTGGCAGGAGTGTGAAGATGGGCAATGGCGCCCCTGTGCATTTTTATCCCATTCATTTGATGCCATGGAACGAAACCACCCCATCTATGATAAAGAACTGATGGCAGTTATATGTGCACTTGAGGAATGGAGACACTATCTAATTGGATGAGAAAGGTTCAAGGTCTGGACAGACCACAAAAACTTGGAGTATTGGAAGAAACCCCAAATACTTTCTGGATGGCAAGCATGTTGGCATGCCCTCCTCCAAGAGTTCAACCTCAAATTTGTATATCAACCTGGCTCTCTAAATCATGCCGACCCCCTCTCCCACCGACCTGACCATGGTGACACGGTCAAGAATCTCAATAAGGACATGACAGTTTTACCTGCCGAATTATTTATACAAAATGTTACATTAGAATCTCCCCTATTACAAAAAATACAAACAGAATTAAAAAAAATTAATGATGTTCTTAACTATTTGTACAATACTAAATGGGGGGTTTACCTCCATGACTTCACCAGCCGAATCTACATTCCTCCTTCAATTCATGCCGAAATCCTTAAAACATGCCATGATGATCCCCTGGGGGGTCATAACGGGCAGGCCCATACTTACCATACTATAAACCACTTCTTCATCTGGCCACAAATGTGAAAAGATATCATATCATATATAAACCACTGCTACACGTGTGCCCTCACAAAGAGTTCGTCTAAAGCACCGGCAGGAAAGCTACAACCCCTCCCTGTGGCCCATCAACCATGGGAAGACATTTGTATAGAATTTGTAACCGGATTACCAGAGGTCGACAAGCTTGACTCCGTCTGTGTTATTGTCAATCAATTTTCTAAAGAAGTAATTTATGTACCATGTTCAAAAACAATTTCCTCTCTTGACTTAGCTAAACTATTCTGTGATCATGTATGGTCGCAGCATGGCATTCCCTGCATGATAGTATCGGATCAGGGCCCACAATTTGTGTCTACTTTTATGACCAAACTATGTAAACTATTGGGCATCAAGTAAAAGCTCTTTACTGCCTATCACCTGCAAACAGACAGACAGACCAAATGGATCAATTGAGAGATAGAGCAGTATCTGCAAGCATATGTCGCCAAGAGACAGGACAAGTGGCTTGACTACCTTAAGCTCGCACAATTTCATCACAACAACTCTCTCTCATTCTCTATCGGCTTGTCCCCCTTCGCCGTTACTCGGAAGTACTCCCTCCAGATGGGTTTTGAGGGTTTCTCAGATACACTGGCTGGAAGCTTCCACTCTGACACTGGATGTGCACACCAGGAAGTGCAGGAAGTGCTCAAACAAACTTGTGAACAGATGACCTGCAATCAAAACTCTGCCAGATCAGAGGCTCCCAAGTACATCCCTGGTGATCAGGTGTGGCTCAGTACGGACAACTTGAAGTTGCCATACACTGCCCATAAATTAACCAGCGATGGCTTGGACCATTTGATGTTGTACACATCCTCCTGAATACAGTTGAATTGCATCTCCCCACATCCTTCAAGATTTACCTGGTTGTGAATGTGTCGAAGGTGAAACCTTACTGATCCCCACTGCCTGGATAGCCGATCTCTTGCCCTGATGTGATCGAGGTCTCGGAAGAGGGTCACCCAGAATATGAGGTTGAGGCAGTCATCGCCTCCCGCTTGAAGCGTGGAAAACTGGAGTATGGTGTACACTGGAAGGGGTATGATGAAACTGACGACATGTGAGAACCAGCTTCCCATCTTGACAATGCATGTGACGCGGTTGATGCCTTTCATCACTCCTCCCTGTCTGCCCCTCACCCACTGTGCGGTTTGTCTCTCCTCGAGATGAATCATTTGTTTAATGTCTATGGCCCTGAAGCTGGTATGCTGTTTGCAACAACTCATCTGGAACTTAAGTCATAGCAAAGGGGGGTAATGTTATGAACCACTTCAGACCCCTTTCTTTTCTCAGTCACATGACCCATCACATGACCAGGGCCCAGACCATGACATCATATGACATCATGCCTCATGGCTGGCATGCCCCTTTAATCTCCGACAACCCTGATGGGAACTCTCTCATGTTCATGTACTTGTACTAGCCATGTATAGTAGTTTATCCCATGGACCCTATGGTCTGTGTGCACCGTACTGTAGTATATAAACCCAAGTGTCCCAGCTGGCGTCCCCAGCTTTAACCACTTGTTATCCCACTCCTAAATGGGTGATTGGTGTGCTTGAGCTCCTTCTCGTTTCCCTTTTACCTCGCCAGGCTCAGTAATAGCCTGTGAAGCCGAGGCCGGTGGTGTGTGCTCTCATAGTTCACAACAACCTTTGCAGAGGAACAAGAGACCCTTGATCTCATGCATCAACTATTATCCAGACTATCCCTCCCCAGGGAAGCCACCCCTCCATCTCCTACATCCATAATCCGACAACCATTGTTCCCCTACCCAGATGACAAAGAACAAGCCAGAGTCAGAGCAGCTTGGTATACTTTTCACAGACAACAACTCCAAATCCCTGCACCACCCCCTCCACCCATCAAACCCACCATATCCAGAGTCACCAAACTCTGACTAGGCAGACCCATGGAATTTGATAGAACCTACAAGAAAGCCCTACCTTGGATCCAGAACATCAAATGCTATCTTATGGTCAATGTTGCTGTCATATCTATTAATCTGGAACTCCAGACTTAACTCCAGGCCCAACTCCAGACTCCTTTTTTGCGACCTCTGGTGTGTTCTTGATGAGTCTGCATCCCTGACACTCTGGACCCTCTGTATTTAGGATTCCTTGTTCTTAGTATTATGTTCCATTCTTTGCTTACAGTATATAGCCACTAGCTTTGTCACAGTTCACCCTCCATCCCTGTGCTCCGCTTAGGAGCACAGCTCTGGTACACTTAGCATCTGCACTCCAGATTATTAGTAAGACCTATATTCTACTCCTGTATATAAGTTTCCACATTGCCCCCTTTTCTTTTATCTAAGTGGCAGATGGGAAAAAAAGAGTTGGTTCCAAAAAAAAAGAGGGGGACTAGGCCATAAGCAGTCCCTCAGACTCTGTGTTCCACTGTACTACACCCTCCCTCATGGTGGGCTCCAGTTGTAAAACACAGATCCTATCCAGATTGGATAAGGATCAGATAAAAGAAAAGGGAGCAAGTATAAACTCAACCCAAGGGAGGGGGCTAGCAGAAACAGGCTTAAGTGAGTGAGGACCTAGGCAGCTAGCCCTCAGACTTAGGAATGAAGATGGGAGGTCCAAAAAAGATATATTCAGAGGTGTGATACACTAGTTTTATATATAGTCCTGGGAATACCCATGGACTTCTATCTACAAGATGTAACTAATCCAGGGCCAATCAGCACCCAGTGGAAATGTAAGCTAAAAGATCCAGTCCAGATGATATGAATCTGGTACTAGACAGATGCAATCTGGATCCAGATC
Source organism: Pulveroboletus cf. viridisquamosus (assembly GCA_038090515.1). Lineage (NCBI taxonomy): Eukaryota > Fungi > Basidiomycota > Agaricomycetes > Boletales > Boletaceae > Pulveroboletus > Pulveroboletus cf. viridisquamosus. Next base: position 19,789 of record JBBPMX010000052.1, on the reverse strand, counting down.
AAATGGGTAGATTGAACAAACAGAGCTGGAAAAACAGATAAATGCACAGAATATGAAAAAGACCTACCCAGATGGACTATAGGCATGATGGATACTTGAATGGATGCTTAAATGGATCAAAAAGAGGGGGTTTGCAACCATAGGAGGATTTGACCTCCTACAGCAGTAGCAAAAACAAATAGTGGGGGTGGAGATGGATGGTGACGAAAGGGAAGTATGATTGTTTAACAAGAAAATAGAAAAAAAGTATGCATTATCTAACCAATCTTCAAAGTTATTGTCTTCAGGTGGATTATCATTGGACATGGAGTGATAGGAAAGACCATTCACACTGGAGTGATAGGTAGCTGGAATATGAACAAGACAAAAACTAAATAAGAGGATACCTGCAATCCACCAGTTAATGGTTGCATTGGGCTGGAGATCAGGATTGTTGATCATCCCCTTGATGTACTTGGCATCCATTTCCACAGTGAAGTTGGACAGTCAAAAAACGAAAATACAAACTGCACACAAGGCACAGAACAAACCATATAACTTGAGTTTGGCCTGAGAGTAATGACTCTTGACCTTCATCAAGCTAATGGAACCAAACCTGTTTGGGTAATGTTTGCCATCCTCCCCCATCTGAGAGAGGATGTATCCAACCATGATCACGAATGTGTTGATGGCAAGGATAGATAACTTCGCATCTGGACCCATAGTTGAGACAGTGAAGCATAGGTGAGTTGCAAATGGTATTCTTAAGATGCTGCATTGTGGATTGTTGGGGCTCCCCCCATTTAAATGGAATGCCCTTCTAGGTCAAATTGACCAACAGATGAGCAATTGAAGCGAAATCACAAATAAAAATATACATGACTCTGCAGACTCCAAGGAATCCATATATGTGCATGAGGTTCTGGCAGGCCAGCCAGTTATGAATCTTCTGGACCTTGGCCTCATGCAGGATCTGGCCATCAGATGTGCACTTGTGACCAACAATGGTGGTGTCTGGTGTGGCAAGGACAAACTTCTTGGCAGATACTGTGGCACTGACATTCTGGAGATGCTGCAAAATACAGTGAATGACCTGTAAATGTTCCCAGATGAATCGGTAAATGCCTGGATTCTCTGGGATAGCCTTGTAGATACAATTTGAATGCTAATACCAGGTAGTAACTGACTTGACCAGAAGGTCATTGATGAATGGATATGTGTACCTTGGAATCTCATCCTGTAGGATGAACAACATGTCAGCTTAGTAGATCTGTACTGTGTTCATGTATTCCACAGGGATGGTGGTCAGCTGATGTGAGCCCATCAGACTGTTGAAGGTGGTGAGGTCATATGAGTCTGGATGGAGCAGACACTGGTTGCATCTGGCAAAAATATCCATCATCCTGTAGACTGCAAAGCCAGTGAATGACTTTGCAAAGTGCTCAACAAAAGGTGGGATTGACAAGTTGCAGATGGTGATGGCATTGAGAGGCTGGAGGTCATGGACAAGACAGAGAGACTTGCTATCCTGCTTGAGGATGCAGAACCAGCAGGATCAATACAAGGTGGCAGAGGGTTCATAAACACTGGTCGCAATCCAGTCCTTGATAATTTGGATGGTGTCTGCCCACATAGACAGGGGACAGGAATATTGCATAGCACCCATGGTGTATGGGGCACAGTTGGAATCTTGACAGGCAGGAAGTATTTTTTGTCAAGGCACCCCCATTCAGTAGGCACCCAGGCAAAGGCAGATTCATGCTCACAAACAAGCCAGCAGATGAGTTTGATTTCTTCTGGCAAAAGCCAGTTGGCAGAGTCAAGATCTAGAGCATTAGTGTGCTCCTGAGTAAAATGAATGCTAGGTGTAAAGTCCAGTGGATAAAATGGTAAAGGAGCCAATCCAGCAAGCAGATTGGCTGGGAGAGAGCGGGTGATGTGAAACTCCTTGTCAATGGGAGCCATCACAGCATGCACCTTCTTGGCTATGGGTTTGTAAACCAAGGAGTGCAAAACAATATAAGAATAAATAGATGTTACCACTTGAAGGGCATTCAATGTGAGAATGGATTGAGTTGAAGATAAAAATGCATAGTCCAGAGAAGGTGGTAATGGACCAATAGAAAGAGGCAGTAATTGTAGATAAGGAGAATAAAAATATGAGTAAATGGTGGGCAAAAGAGACAATGATGGACAAGGAGAAGAGGACAAAATAAAAATACCATGTTCTCCCTGGGCAGATTCTGCATCATCAAAAACTAAAAATCTGATTCAGGGGCAGATTGATGGACATTGCATCATTTGTTATCAAAGCAGTGGGGGCAGCCCTCTGACCAGGCCCAGGTTGGCAATGTATACTGCTTCCTCATATTGGGATCACAAAGAGTTATTGTCTGGAACCATCTGGGTAATCATCAGTCATTGCACCCATAAGACAGTGGAAAGGCTGCTCCAGCAGCAGGTCAACGTTAGAACAGGCCAACATCTGGACCTGCAACATAACTTTTCCTGCATCAAAGTCCAAGGTGAGGTTCTCAAGGATGCCAATAATAGTGTTGACACTGGTATTGATGGAGGACACATGCATGGTATGGTCAGACTGGACTGGAAGGCCTAATCCTTCTTATACCTGCTTTGGCATGGCAACAATCTCAGATCTGGAGTCAAGAATACCTAAGATGATGTGACTGGAACAGGAGATTCAGGCCTCAATGGCATGGAGAGGAACACTGTGGTGGGTGATGATCAGTCCATCCTCATTATAGAGGACCTGATCACTATATTTGTGGGTGACAGAAGCCAGGTCAAGACCAGCAAGCTTATTAACTTGAACAACATTGGTGGAAGTGGTGGGCATGACCCTCTTTACCATAGTGAGGTTGTGAAACTGTTTGTGGAATTTGGGGGATACTATGAATAAATCTTTGACAGGAACCAGGACATATATGTCCATTACCCAGTCCAGGACTTGCTTTAGAGAAGAGTTGTTGTTGAGAGGGCAGGAGTACCTAAACTGGGGGCCAGACAATGATGGAAAAGGTATGTTAGCATTGGGGGCATGAGATGAAACATTACCAGTTGAGCCAAATGAAGACATGCTGGGTCTAGTTGGACCTATAATAGCAGGAATGGATGACAAAGATGATGGGGCAATGATGCCCCCAGACAATTTGCACTGCTCTAGGTGTGAAGACAAAGTATTTGGGACAGGGGTAGGAGCACAGGTGGCAGATGACAACAATGATTGTTGCTGTTGGAGTTCTGGTGAGAGAAGCTCCTCTGATATGAATGCAGAATGAGGGGCTGGATACTTTTGAGGTGGGACTTGGATGCCATCAAAGCAGACACACTTGCCCTTGTCCTTTGCAGCATTATCTGCCTGGAAATTAGCCCAAGCCTGTGTGATGTATGGTTAAAAATCAGGATAATCCACCTCCAGCTTGGACTCGTTGTCTGAGGTATGAACTGTGGTGGAAAGAAAGGCAGATGGGTTGATGTCAAGGATGGATGGGGTATCCAGGAATGCAGCTGATAAAATGTTAGCAGGAACTTGGGGCAGCTGGATTAGTAGAAGGACCCACTTGCCTAGCCACAAGCATGTGATTAATAGCCTCCTTGAGGCACAAGGGACCCAGGGGATCCCAGTACTATCTGGCATATATAAACAGCTGTCATGGCCATAGACAATCTTGTCTGTCTGAAGGTACTTGATACAAACTAGGCAGGTATGGATGTAATGATCCAGTCCTGTGCAGAACTTGCAGAAAATTGCTGATCAGTTATTGATATTGGTCTCCACCTTGAATGATGGGGCAGGAGTGAAAGTGGGTGCTGGGGCTGCTAGTGCAGTGAACTGATGAGGAAGCTAGTATGCTGGCTATTGGTACTGAGGCAGCTGATATGCAAGCTGCTGATACTAGGGCTGTTGATATAGAGCAGGTGGGTTGTTGGTAGCTGTGACAGGGTTCCAGTGGGTGGCACTGGATAACAGAAACTGGGTGGCTACCATGGTATTGTCTATCAGATAGGCCATATCTAGGTGGATATCTGACTTGACAATTGAAAGTCAATGATGAACACAGTCCTGAAGGGCAGTGAGGAGACCATCAAGGAACATCTGGTTCTTGTCCCTCTCTGAGATCCTGTCATTAGCAATCAACGATGCAGTGAGCTTTCTGAAGCCCCTGCAATACTCCCCCAACTTGTCCTGGCTGTGCATAGTCTTCTTGTTCCAATCCTCTACAAAATATTGGATATTAGCAAGATAGTACCAGTTGGTACCTTCACAACCAGGATATAACTTTTTGACAGTAACAGTGAATGCATCCCAGTTAGCTGGGATGGTGGAAGCCTTGGGTAAAGTCTCCCAAAGTTCTACCTTGTTGAAGTTGGCATACCGGATGGCTGCTTTGACCATAACAGCTAGATCAAGGGCATACTGGACACCCATCTCTGTGATTTCAGTGAGGTACCTAGGGAGCTGGGATGGGGCCTTCCTATTGAATTTTGGTGCATTGGGGGTGCCACAAAGGGGCATGTGGTTTCCTTGGTGAGCCATTGGTGTTATGAAGTGCACCTAACTTTTCACCCTACACTTTTTCTTCACTTTCTTTATCTCTTCACACTCCTTAAGTCATGTGATGAGTCCAGACCCTGACATCATTCATGACATCATACTTCCAGGGTTACACACATAGACTATCTTAGATCCCACCACAATTGGATCTCCTTAGCATTCCCATACCACCCCCTAGATCTCCCAATCTGATCTAATCTCCCCTCTGTATCCTATTTATATTATCTCCATGGATCTAGATCCAGATCTCAGGTTTTGCCTCACAGTAGCCTTGCACATCTCATCTCCATACTTTCTGTGTGCAGACCATAGCAATATATAAGGCAGCAGTCTCAGACCACTTGTCATTTCACCATTCTTGGGCCCCTGGGACTTGGGTTAAAACCTCATCTGCTATGGGCACTCCTTTGACATGGCTACTGGCACTTGTAGCTCCCCTGCCAGGGTTACAGCATTCCTTTCTCTGCTGGGTAGCTCCATCATCAGCTGTTTAGGTTTGGTTTCTTCTGGCCAAAGGGTCTTTCCATTCCCTTCTGATGACTTCTTGATGAAGTCATAACAATTGGTGGTCAGATGACAGGGGCTTGGATTGGTGGATTGATGATGGGATTGATGATAAGGGCAGATAGATTGATTGCTGGTGTGAACAGACAAGGCAGACAAGGCAGTGGGTTGACAGATAGGTCCCAAAGTGATCTGAGAGACAGTGAAGATGAGGATGAACTTCATGAATCTGAGAGCAATCGATGCTCCTGCAATGTGGGGTTTAAAATGAAATTTGATACTGAACTTGATGAATCAAGCAGCATTAAGGGTGAGAGCAGCAAAGACAGATGTACAGGTTCCTCATGCAAGGAAGAAGTTCTTCAATGAGGCATGGAGTGGGCAAAACCACCAGGGATGAAAGGTGAATCTGTAGACAAGAGATCTGTCAAGTAAGAAGTTCCAGTTCTGGACACATTGTGACATGGTCGTTCCGGAGTCACCAGAATAAACAGATTTGAAAATCTGCTCAGATTAAGTCTGTGGAATTCAATGAGTAGGTCTTCAAGCTCTTGTTGCTGAGGTGTTGGTTACAGTGTCCTCCTCAAAAATCCTGTAAAACCCCTCACAGTGGGCTCCAGTTGAAAGATAGTAAGTGGATGTGGGGTAATGTGTGTAGGGTCAAGTTTCCTTGTCCCAAGAGGTCCTGTGGAGGGTTAGTACTGGGGACAGATAACTATGACCAACCTCAATGCATGAGAGCAAGAAGAGATGGGTCCAGATGACGTTCTGGGCAGGAAACTAATAATCTGGTCAATAGTGAGGACCAGGTGCACACAGATGTGGTCACAGATGGGACTGGATCGAGCATGATAGGGGTCAAAGATGAATGGAAACAAAGATGAAGAGAAACTGACAAAGATGAGCAGAAATTGATAATGACAAGTGAAATTGATGATGATGAAAGGAAAACCTGGCCAAGGACAAGGACCTAGATACTAATGATAATGAGGGAAACGATGTCAAAGACGATTCTGATGATGATGAGGAGGCCTTTGGACAATGAAGAGATAACCAGTGGGTGCAAAACTGATGAGATTCAAGATCTCGATATAACACATTTATAATCCAGGCATTTCCCTGGACTTTGTATCTATGACAATGACCAAGGCTCTATGAAGGGATGCTTGAGTCTAAGTAGCAAGACAGCAAGAAAAGCAAAATGTCATAGTAAAAAGTCAAACAAGATATAAATAGATGATAGAACCCATGAGTGATGGATATAAATACATAATCTGGTGGACAGAACTGGGACTGGATAAAACAAATACATACAAGTCCAGGACTGGATAGATGAGTCAGGTGAACAGATAAATGAAGTACAAAATGGACTGAACTCGAGATGGTATGGATGGACATGAGACATGGATGGGACACTTGATGGACATCTGGATAAGCTGAAAAAGGGAATCTACAACCATAGGAGGCCATAGGCTTCTACACCAGTCCTATCTATAATCACAGCTGTGTGCACCTGGCCCTCACTATCAACCAGATTTTTAATTTCCTATCCAGAACATCAACCAGATCCATCTCTTTTTGCTCTTGTGCACTGAGGTTGGTCATAGTTATCTGTTCTCAATACTAACTCTCCACAGGACCTCTTGGGATGAGGATACTCAACCCCTACACACATTACCCCACACCCACTATCTATCTTTCACCAGAGTTGTGACAAGGGTGCACCACATACAGTGAAGCTGAGTCCTGCTTGAACTCTGGAGTTTCCAGAGTTGCCTCCCAGAGATCTGGTCCTAACAGATCTTATCTCAGTCTGATGGTAGTTATGACTGAGGTGCAAAGTACCACAAGTCCATGTTTATCTAGTCCATATCACATGATATGGATGAGTGTTCATTTGTATCATACACATCCAGTGTCCATATCCAGTCATCTGGTCATTTGGATCCAAACTGGATTGACCTAGATTGTACCAGATCCAATCTAAATACAACTCCTTTGGCCTTGATCACCTCCTGAACCTTCTGAGCATGCTTTCAATCAACCTCTGACACTCTTCAACCTATATCCTCTCTCATTCCACTTGAAATCTCTCCCAAAGTTCTGTTATCCACTTTACTGACTCTGGATACTCTACCAGCTTTCTTTTAAGAAGAAACCACAGATGCTCTATGGGATTAGGGTCTGGAGACTGAGCTGGCTATACCATCATCTCAAACCCATGCTTAGAAAACCAATCTTTGGCCCTTTTGCTGGTATCCTTGGGGTCATTTTATCTACATATTATGGAAGATGAACTCTAGCAAACCCTGGAGCACTATGACAAAACCCCAGATGAGATTATAGTGTCCATCCTACCATCAATCTTGCATGCCATCCCAACCCCTTTTCATGTCATACAACCCCATATCATTAGAAAACCTCCTTCAAACTTCACTATTTCTTATACCAGTCTATCACTTAGGCCCTCTCCTGCCTCTTTCCATGCCCACCTCTTCCCATCTGATCCAATACAATTGATCTTGGTCTCATCTGACCATATAAGCTGCTTCCAATTCTCCACAATCCAGTGCTGATGACTCTCTGCAAAATCCAACCTAGCTCTCTTATGAGCAAAGGTAAGACAAGGGCATTTCTTCTTCACCACAGCCTTCATGTCTGCTTTCTTCAAGTGGTGATGAATAGTCTGGGAGGAGATGGTATGGTTCTTGATATCCTGAAGAGTCTTGGTGACCTGGACTGCATTTTCAGCCTTTCCAGTTCCAATAAGATAAATAGCATGGTACATATCAGCAGGTGTGATAAAGGTAGGATGACCACCAGAGAATTTGGCCAGGTTTGGACTAAGTTTAGAGTGAATTCTTCTAATAGTGGAGTGATGGACACTGGTAGAATCAGAGATTTGGCAAGTGGATTAACCCAAATCCAAGAGGGAGATGATTTAATTGACTTGAGCAGTAGAAAGAGATTTCATGGTGGTAGTAGTGGATCAAGAGTGGTATTTTGGTTTATTTGTATTTTGTTGGACATATCATAGGTCACAGGACCCATTGCTTATGTTAGAACATATGAATATATCAATTTTGAATACTACTAGATTAGCAATAAAACTGTCACAATGGCATAACCAACTTAAAATGGCCATATCTCCATATTCTCTGAACTGAATCACATGAACCAAAGATCAATAGCAAGCCAAGAGTGCCTACCATATTTTGTCTCACTAATGCTAAGCAATATTCCCATGCTCTAGCTTTGTATATCATGCATAATGCAAATGTATCAAATATTGCAATGCTTTTGTTGCTCAGTATATGTCCACTCACTGCTTAAACTAGCAATGCAATAATATATACAAAGCAGACTGCTAAGAAAATGACAGGCGATGTTGCCCCATGGATTTCCTGTAGCCTCATCAACTCAATTTGAAATGATGATTCTAGCCATATTGATCTCCCAGTGCTACAAGAGGAATCCACAGTAGTCAATAAGTCAGATATTCACCTTTGCGTTATAGCACTGCTTTCATTAGAAATCTCAGAAAATTCATATGATGATAATTATGATATAAGCACCTCTTCTCCTCATATCTCATGTGCTGTGTACTTAAGGAGCCAAGTTTTGTTATATGTGTATGGATGGTGGTGACCTACATATGGCAATATGATCTCTGTGTTCACTCTGAGTGCAAAAACTGTATCCATATCTCTCCTGAACACATCATAGTTATTAAATGCAAGAACATCAAGTACCTATGTTTTTCCTGTCATCTGATGGATAATGCCAGGATGAAAACTGTTATACTGTATATGGTAAGGTCTTTCAACTTCTTCTTCTACTACCATTGTATAACTCATGTCACAGGAATTCTATCAATACTGGAAACCTGTCCTCCCTTAACTGCCCTGCATTGAGGGCTGATTTGAACTATCACCAAAATTGACCTTACACATGCCTACAACTGCCATCCTTTATTTTTGCCTCAAGGGCCTACCAGCTAATGGCCCAATCAGTGTGCTTCATGATTTTCTTTGATCCTACTTCATCCATCCTGACAGATTTCTGATGAAAGACACTCCATTTGACTTTGAAAGCAAGGACAAACTGAAGGCCTACCAGAGAAATGCATCTATGATAGCAGGGAAAGTCACCATGATCTGTCCATAGTGATAATTGCAGTATCTATACATACAGATACAGATGTGGATTGAGGTGACCCTTTTATCAGCCAGAACTGTGACAAAGTGCTGGCTGTGAACATTTGACAGGTAAACTACTTTGGCTCTGCTTGTCATAAGGCTCACATCTGTTTTACAGTTTTTCGACATTCTTTTTTACCATTCAAGAACATCACTCAGGGTGTGATCTTGTATATGCTTTCCTGTAGGCAGTACATCTGTCACTCTGATAGTTATGATGAATTCACCAAGGCAACTGCAAAGTAATTTCTTGGTGTATTATCACAACAATAATACTGATTATACCACCACAGGCTTGGCTTCTCTGCATTCATTGCCTTTGATACCTGACACTTCCACCCATCTGCAACATGGTCCTTTCTCATTATGTGGATGGAGCAAGTAGTTTTTCATGGCCATTTATTCACAGATGCCATACCTGTTATGCTTGGAAGATCTAACAATCTGAATCATCATTCCAGGATATATCTGCTACTTCCCTCATCTGACCAAAGGTTGTTCCATACTACAAGGTACCTCTGGGCATATTTGGACTATTGACCATGGGAAAAAGACTTTTCCATACAGTATCCAAGCTGTGATGCCCCACAAGAAAAGTGGAAGTGATTCCCCTTACATAGTGGCTATCAATATCAATACTACAATAAGTGTTGTACAGATAATAAGCAAGGAAATGGTCTGTACACTCTTAACATGAAGAAACGAAGGGGAATTGTCATTTTATCCAATGGTAAATCCAGTAACTCAGCATGGACAAAGAAAAACTTGTAGGTTACTTTTATCAGATCCTTCTAAACAGTTTGAATAGTTTGTCCATAAAGTATCTGATATTCTTGAATGTCATCCTGTGACCATGATTTTGTATCAAGAGGTGTTGTGATGCATAGATAATCAAGACATTTTGTTCATGTTCATCACTGGCCTTGCCACTGCTGCTGTCCCTACACAGTAAACTAGATATTGCCCATGCTTTCACTCCTGAAGATCCAGGATATATTTGCTCTTTTCATTTCCTATCTCTGCAATGTCCTGCAGTTCTGACTCTTTGGCCACAACTACAGCAATCCTCAATAGCTTGAAATATGGGTCAGAGTCAAGCACAGGCATCAACTATGACCTTTGGTGACCCATGCTCTAAAGAAGATATTGACACTGGCCATGAGTGGCCTTGCTCTATTGACCAATGGGCATTCAACCCCATTCTTCAGGTCCATTGATTAGTATATTGAGTTCAGAAAGTGCCACTAGGCCTGACAGTGCACTATCAGACAGTAAAACCTGCATTTCATTTCAACACCATGTATAATAATATTAAACCACTCTAGCTAAATCAGTTACAAGAATTTTGTATATGCTGGAATCTTTCAAGACTGGTATAAACAACTGGTTTGACAAAGTTGACCAAGAATTCAAGGCACTGTGCAGTCAAGTGGAAATGCTGGATGATTGAGTGGAAATGCTAGATGGTTGGGTGGAAATGCTGAATGGTCAGGTGGAAATGCTGGATGGTCAGGTGGAGATGCTGGATGGTTGGGTGGAAATGCTAGATGGTTGGGTGGAAATGCTGAATGGTCAGGTGGAAATGCTGGATGGTTGGGTGGAAATGCTGAATGGTCAGGTGGAAATGCTGGATGGTTGGGTGGAAATGCTGGATGGTTGGGTGGAAATGCTGAATGGTCAGGTGGAAATGCTAGATGGTTGGGTGGAAATGCTAGATGGTTGGGTGAAAATGCTGAATGGTCAGGTGGAAATGCTAGATGGTTGGGTGGAAATGCTGAGAAATAGGATGGAGGTGCTTGTCCAGCATGTTGCCAAACTAAGGAATGAGGTGAATCAGCAGGATTCCAATTTCTGCCCTTGTCAGGTCTAAGGATGCTGATACAGCATTTCACACCCCTTCCTTGTCACTAACAACAGGAGCACCAGGACAGTTTGGAATGCATTGCAAGTAATATTACATACTTAAGCACTGGAGATGAAGTGGAACCCACCACAAGGGGGAGAATACTCAGACAGACAGACAGATAGAACATGCATATAAGATTCTATAAGATGTTCAGCAAGGACAAGGGATGTGACTATATATGTATATATGTACTGGGTCTGATGACATAGTGACTAGGTGATGTCATAGATGACATCTCAGGTGGAGTTGGTGAAGAGATGGAATGTAGGAAGTGGAATGTGGGGTAGGACCAGGGATGGCTTATACCCTCTCACTCTATGGAGAAGATGTCTGCCCCTCCCAGTTATCAAGTTCCTCACAGTCTTCAAGCATGCAACATGACAATCACTCATCTTTTTCTGGCCTATAACCAATCCAATGGACAAGATATTTATGAACCACATCTGACATGTCATTCATTGATGATGCAGTTGATGAAGCATTCAGTTGTGCTATCTTCAGTAATAATTGGACTGGGTTAAAGGTGTTCATGGGAAGGGAACTGATCTGGGTTGTTTGACAAGATCTTATGCAGCTGGCTGGCATGAAAGGTTGGGAAGATGTTGGGTGAGTTTGGGAGGTGGAGCATGTAGGTAGAGCTATTAGGGTGTGCCTCAAGGATCATATCAGAACTATTGTCTTATCATTTCCCTAGCCTCTTATCTCATTGGAAGACCATAGAAGGTTCCAGAAGGTTCCAATGATGTCATATTAGGTAATCCTTCTACAAAGTTCTATCACATTTCATAGCATAGCCACTTAGGTGTTATGAATGTCAAGACATTGCATCACTGGCCTTGGCTTCACAGGCCTTTATAAGCCTGGCAAGAAGAAGATGGAAAGAATGAGCTCATGCTCACTCAATCACCCAAGGTTATTAGTCAAGGATAACAGGTGGTCAAAGCTGGGGACACTAGCTAAGACACCTGGGTTTATATACTATAAGAGGGTGTGCACAGACCATAGGATCCATGGGATAAACTACTATACATAGTAAGACTAGAATACACATATGTTTGTGAGAGAGTTCTGTGATGTGGAAGTGTGGTAATGGAGATTAAAGGGGTGTGTTGTCCACAAGGCATGATGTCATGGTCTAGGCCCTATCACATGACTAGTCATGTGATGGATGAAGTAAGGAGTTTGAAGGTGGTGCATAACATTAGGTAGTATATATAGTCACCCTATCTCATGTACATATATTTTTTACACTTGAAATTCATTCTCTTATAGACTTCCTCTGTTTGAGGTCAATACTGATATAATTCCAAGCATAACACTCCCCTTACATTGAGCACACTTTGTGCTCTTCATTCTACACCATCCTTTCTTCTTATATCTTTGCCTAGCTGGTCAAGCCCTTTGCTCCCACTAGTTTCCTCAAACCTCAAGATGCTGGTAATTAATTTCCATGTTGAAGATCTCTTACAGAAGCCCAACAGGCTATAAATCATTTTTACCTCAACTTCACCATTGCATGTAGCTGTGTTAAAGCCACCTGGGCCCAGGGTTAAGAGATTAAAGTATGATACCACTTGACAGGCCCTACATAGCATGGAAACAGCTTGCATATACACTTGTCTAGTGTCATAAGTAAGGATAACTGTCAGAACCACGATTTCTTCAACGTCTATTACGATACTTCACGTCCTTATCTTAGCCCCATTTCCTTAATTCACCGATTACTTTAGCATTCTCTTCATTATTTCACTAATTCGGGTCTAGGCTGCCCTCATTTGCACCATCCCATCACATCCATCGTCAAGTCTAGCCTATTGACACGACCTCTGACATCATTCCATATTTATGATGTCACGCTACGTCATTCCATTCTTATTTATCATCCGCTTACTTATATTTCACACCCGATCGTAGACCGATCACATTAACCTATCTATATCCATAGATCGTTGATCCGTTAGTCATCCCCAGGTCAAGGGCTTCGCTCGGATCTTACCCAGATCTCGATTGTTGCTTAGGGCTTAACAGGCATTAGGGTTAGATTACCTTATATAAGTAGTACATACCCTGTAATTAGCCTTCGTTCTTGGAATTCTCATCGCTGTAGGTCATTCTCTGTGTGTGTGCCATTGCCGCACCTTAGTCTGTCTTATGGTTTCGGCCTCACTTGCTTCTCATTTTGAGTTGCTTGTGTTGTTCCTGATAATAACATTGCTCTTGGGCATAGTGCACTAGCCCCAGTTCACCTGTACTAACTGATAGGTGTGAACAGTTCTCATAGCAATAGTTGAGGTGGGTTCATATGATCACCCATAATATCACACTGATATACACATTGTCACAATATCCATTATTTTTACTCTTTTCTTTTGCCAGACTTATCCCTCCTCACTTAGTTCTCATCATACTAAGCTCGTAGTTCCCTTTACCACGTGTCAGATTCTTCCTTAGTTTTCTAGAATGTTCTTCACTTACTCAGTAAGCAGTTGTTCTCTCATATTCTCTTCTTTTCCATACGATTACTCAGCTTCCCATTGTTCTCGTATATAAATCCCAAGCGGTCCTCCTGTACTTCAGTTTAGACCTAAACTCCCCTCTTTGTGTGTCTTCACTCTACACTTGAGTGAGCGCTTTTGCTCTCCCTGTGTCTCGTCCCAATTACAAGGGATTGTTCTTGGTCCACCCACCTCATCAGGAAGTCCATCGTCTGGAAACACCAGGACGAACTTTTGACCTTGCCGTCAGCAAGGAACCCTCTTGTCTCTGTCTGTTAGGACCTTCGCCAAGTTCCTGCTTGACCCTTCAGGATCAAGTGTAACACAATGTAGTTCAACACCAGGCTATACCTGTCTACCCATCCCTACCAGAACTCATGCCAGTTGTAGTAAGTTGAAGAAGCCATTACCTCATCTGCCCGAAGAAGCCTGGAACTACTTCAAGTCCCCTCATCATTCACTTGCATTCAGTTGCACCTACCTGAGAGTCTGTTAGGAGCATCAGGCAGCAGTCAGACAACATGTACACACTATATTTCACTTGGATCAGCCATGTTTAGTGCAGCACCTCACAAATTTGTCCCTAAAATCAAATGTCTCTATGAAAATACTGACTTACTGTTCTTAGAGCACTATAAGCTTTAGAGGAGAGCTTATGCAGAAGACCTGCTTTTGCACAGGCTGCCCTATGTGCCTGACCCAGTACCTAGCCCAATGGTATACAGAGCTCTCTGCCCTTTTGAGAGCATGCAAAAGTCTAATGCTCCACCCCCTAGCAACTCATCAGCATTGCCATCATGTCCCTTTCCAGTGCCCCCATATAAGGATAAATGTCAGGCAAAAGCTCCTGTCATCCACATCAATATTGCCACCATTCCCTGATAGAGACCCAGAGAGCCCAGAATCTAGCCCTCTGGGTTTATCACATATGCCAAGAATGCTGCTGCACTAACCAAATCCTAGACCAGGTGATGTCCAAGGCCCAACATTAGGAAAATCAATCTTGCCAAAGCTCTTCATCTTCAAAGGCAATACATAAGACCAAATACAAGGCATGGATGATGTGCTTATACAAATACTTCTTGGGTTTCTCAATCCATTCCCCAAATACCCAGAAGATCATAATAGCCCTTGGCTTCATGGGAGAAGAGGATGCCAATGCTACTCATCAATTTGCCAACTGGTACTTTGAAAACAAGTTGGGAAATCATTCATAGTTGGAGTTTGTCCAAGAGATGGACATCTAGTTCAAACCCACAACTGCTAGAAAGGAAGCATATGAGAAATTCATGATGCTGAAACAACAAGGATCATCTACAATTGAAGACTTCTTTATCCAGATGAATCAGCTCATGAACAAGTCTGGGTGTGAGCACAATCTGTCTTTTGATGAAATCCTGGTGCATGTCACTCAGCAAGGTGTCAAAGAAGAGTTGATCTCTTTTGCTAACCTATGTTAGCTAGTTCAACCAATATCTTTTGCTAGGAACATTGCCTCTGCCAGGCAGAAATATCTCTCCAGAACTGAAAGGCCTAGAAAGCCCTTGCCACTTCTGGAGGAACTAGAAGAGATAATTGTCCTTCCTACTACTAGCCCCTGGATTCAGCAAAGTATCCACCATAATCTGGACAAGCCTCTACTCCACCTTCCACCTCAAACCCCAAGCCTGTGCAGGGTTTCAGCAGTCCCCAACCTGCACCACCAAAGGAGGTTGGAACATTTACAGGACAAGGAATACTGATGGATATCAACAAGGCCCACACTAAAGGTGTTTCACCTGTGAAAAGGACTGGCCATGCCAAGATCACATCCGTTGCCACCCCTAATGCCCCTAACTCTGATACATTGACACTAATGAGTTGTGCATCTATTATTAGGCAAGTGAGGAGATTGCTGAAATTATAAAGGAGATGAAGGAGCAGAGTTTTTCCAAAGACAAGTAGTAGCCAGTTATACTAACTTGTCAAACAATAGTAGTTCTCATGTTGTTGTTCTGTCTATAAATAAATTCAATATGTTATCTATTGAACAATCATCTGAGAATGAAACTAAGACCAAAGGACTGAAAGCCATGGGTGAGACATTGCCAGCCCAGGTTTGCAAGTTTACCATCCTAAAATGAGAAGATAAGTTGATTCCCCTCCTACAACAAGAATCTGAAGGAGCAGCTTGATATGAAATTTACACTGTGAAAGCTGCAACCATTTCAGTGTGTAGTCAAGTGCTGATCTTCACAAAAATCAGTATGAAAATACCTTTGGGGCACTATGGCCACATTGCACCTCATTCAGGTTTGACAGTAAAAGTCTCAATAGCCATCAGAGCTGGTGTCATTAACTCTGATTACAGAGGGGAGGTAAAAGTACTTCTCATCAACCACTTAAATAAGGATTTCCACCTTAAATCACAAGATCACATTGCACAATTAATCCTCAAGAAAATATCTACACCAAAAGTAGAGGAAGTTGAATTATTAAATGAGATGAAAAGAGAAAAAGAAGGATTTGGCAGTATCAGCCAGTCCAAAATAAGATGACATGCAGAAGCATGATGGTTAGACACAATCTGTCAGAACCACAAATTTCTTAACATTCTACAATATATTCAAGACCCCTTATCTTACACAATACCCCTAATTCACCCAATTACCTTAGCTAATCCTTGACTTATCCATTAATCAGGTCTAGGCTACCTTTACTTGCATCATTCCATTGATATCAGGTTATGTCATCACCATTACATGATGATCTAGCCTATTGACATCACCATGACATCATTCCATTCTACTTACTCATATTTCACATCTGATCATAGATCTGATCATTTAGCTTATTTATTTCCATAGATAGGCTCAAGGGTTCATATTACATATATAAGTAGTACTTATTCTATATTAATCCTTGTTCTTGGAATTCTCAGTCCTTTTGTGTCATTCTCTGTCAGTGTGCCTTAGCCACTGCTTAGTTTGTCTGACTGCAAGGCTTCTTTTGTAGCTTGCTTGAGTTACTTGAGTCAATTCATTGGATCCAAAATCAAATACAAGGTGATGAAGCTCATGCTATTCTATTTCACACCTCAAATCCTTTGTACACAATCAACAACTACCAGAGGTAGACAAGACCCTTGTACAAGATCTAAAACAAATGTTAACAGAGCATGGATTCTTTGAGATCTACATACAAGGAAAACCCCAGTTCAAAAAGGCTTCAGTAAGACAAAAAGTCAGAAACAGCCTCAATATCCTGATCAAAATAAAAACCAATAAGGGTCAAAGTTTACTCACAAAAGCCCTTATAGACTCAGGGTGCACTTGATCCTCTATCAACATCAAATTCATTAAAGATCATAGTATCTATACTGTTAAACTACAAAGAGATGCCTTTTGAACCTGTATCACTACCATCTACCTGTGGGAAACCACAAGATCCCACTACCCACCCCCCTGCCTACCACTGTAATCTCTTCATCTTTCTGATGTTAGGCATCATTTCCATGCCTTTCCTGCTGGCACATTCCATGCCCATTTCTCCCCCCCAGCCATCCCCTGTTTTGTTGCCTGCCACTTTGCTGCCCACTCTTACACCTGGTCTTGGACCATTCAGACTGACCCTCACAAGGAGCAGGTCTCCCATATCTCCACCATCTCCATTGTCTGTCCTGCCAATGCCCCCAGAGCTACCCAGTGGTTAGTTGAGATCTTCCACTTTTTCAAGGGCCACCTCCACCTCTCTGCCCTTAACCCTGATACAGGCAGAGTCATCCCCTCTATTGTGCAGCTATATCAGAGCAACATGCTATTACATCTATGAGCCTCTGGCTGCTCTGCCCTGGGTTGCCCCACCCTCACTGCTCCAGCAGCTGCCTCTGGCTGCCCCCCTTCTCCCTCTCCCACTCTGGCCCTGGCCCAGGCACCAGGCACTTCCATGGATGTTGCAACTTCAATTGCTGACCTGCAATGGAAGGTTAGCCTTCTCACACTGCACATGATTGAACTGGAGACATCTTCCATGGTGATGGTCCTGCCCTCCAGACCCCTTCCCCCATAGGCTCTCCTTTCAAGGGTACCACTATACTTTCTCCCCATACATCCCACTTACCATCCCCCCCTGCCTCCCTCTTCTCTATGCAGAGTTGCACTGCCCTGCCCACTATACCTTGGCTTCAGCAAATCCTGGACAACCCTCATTGTCCTGCCCCCCTTTACATAGTCAACTCTAGCATGACCCCCACTTATGTCCAGGCTATTCCTGATGACATCTCTCAGGTCATCATAGCCACTACAGCCTTCTAGGCACCTATTTATATGGGTATGGACAGTAATGGGAACCTTATCCTCACTTCTGTCTGCTCTGGCTCTTTAGTTACAATGGCTTTTGCCATCATCTAACCCCCCTCCACCCCTGGGCCCTCCCTGGTTTCCTCTCACCTCTTCTGGCCTGGCCACACCCCCTTTCCCCCTCTGTCTTGGACATTACTACTCCTTCTCCTTTATACCACCCATAGGATACAGTAGGATAGCTTGGTTTTGCCTTGCATAGGTATCTTGGTAAGACTTGGCCATCTCTCCTGGCCCCTTTCCTCTTCCCTTCCTTCCTACTCATCCATGACCTCCCTGACAGGGGGGTCTGGGTGCATGTTACTCACAGCATTTGCCAGTTGCCTTTTGGCCCCTGCCAGTTTCTACCCCCATAATGTAATGTCCTACATAGAGCTTTGTACCCCAACTGGACATAAATGGATTTAAAAAAAAAAAAAAAACTACCAAGAGTAGTCAAAGTCTACAATGCTGATGGGACATTAAACACCAGAGGTGATATCACAGAGATGGTTATAGTAGAATTAAAAATACTAGATCACTCTGAAAAGATTGCTCTTGCAGTAATGGATCTCAGTATCAATACTGACTTCCTTGAACATAACTGGTTGTGCACACACAATCTACTGATCAACTGGTAGAGGTGACTCCCTATTATATACATGGCTTCACTGATGTGTTCACCAAGGACTCATTTAATGAACTTCCCCCTCAGAGACCTTGGGATCATGCAATTGAACTCTTACCCAGAAACCACATGGTAGATTACAAGGTGTACCCCTTGGGACCTGGTGAACAAAAGGAGCTAGATGCCTTTTTAGAGGAGAACCTTCAATTAGGATGCATATGCCCTTCCAAGAGTTCCTTTGCATCAGCCTTCTTCCTTATCAAAAAGAAAGACAAATGACTCAGACTATCAGGAACTCAAGAGACACTAGAAAAGATCCAATGTAGAAGTGAAAAGAAATGATGAATACCAAACATGAGGAATAAGTACAGCATATTGACGGGTTTATATATGTATAGTAGAGGTTTAGGGCAGGTGTGGGAGTGATGAGTAATATGTTGACTGATGCTTGGTAATCAGTGATGTCATGATGAGTCATGGGCTTGGCAGTGATGTAGGGTCTGGGCCTGATGACATCATGGAACGTTCTGGAAGGTTCATGAAGGATTATGATAAGATAAGATAAAGGAAATAAAAGCGAAAGTTCTGTCATTACCCCCTTTTCAAGGGTCATCGTCCCAATCGACCATGATACCTTCAATGATGGGTTCTTCTCCTGGTTGTGGCACTTTGAACAATTCCAAGGGAAGGCAGGTAAGGGATGTTGTGAAGTCGCAGAATCCAGAGTTGTGGAAAACCACTGTTACTGAGGAGGAACACAGTCAATGATGAGAAGGTCATGCACCATAACAATAAGCTATTACACTTGAATCAACGACAGCACAGTTAGAAAGTAGGTGATTCTTACTTGACAGTTGAGCAAATAACTACCTTTCCTGTCAGTGAAGTGTTGGAGATGACAACTCCGATCTCCTCCGGGCCCTCCTGTCCAACTCCGAAGTTCCTTAACGAAGTTCCGGACGAACCCCTACAACTCCTACATAGGAGTTACTGAAGTCCTATAGAAGCGTTCGGAGATAGATAGGAAGGCCAGACTTGCGTCTAACGGCATATCAGTACGCATTCCTTATGTCACTTCTTTACCCTACCCTTGCTTCATTCTCATTCCATAACTTCGTGCCTTTTCCCCCTTTCTTTTTCTATTCCCTTACGGAGATCGCTTGTTTCGCTTCGGAGTTGATCGGAC
>JBBPMX010000051.1:16305-36158 GCA_038090515.1 Pulveroboletus cf. viridisquamosus | reverse complement strand
AGAAACATGTAAACATGCAAAACGACTCGTTTTCTCGCAAGTTCGAAGTGATGCTTGGGTTGTTTGGGAGGACAACACGAGCCCGTAATATGCAAGGAATGCAGGACCATAAAATAACGGACTACTTCGCTCGTAAATAGCTCCTCTACTTGTCATAGTCACTCTAATTATGTTGAACAAATTGAATTTTTGTTGACAGTTGCCATGGATAGCGATCTCTCCGACAACACATACTCCCTCATATCACATACCCCCATGCCTATCCCGAGGGGGTATGTGTTATAAGGGAGTCGACTGTATTCTCATCGCTATGGGACATTCTCTGTGTGTGTGCCTTTGCTGCACCTTAATTTGATTCATGGTTTTGGCCTCTCGACTTCTTACTTTAAGTTGTTGAGTTGTTCCTGATATTTTATAGCATTCCTTTTGGTTTCCTTGTCATGTAACATATTTAGTCTCAGTGCCAACTCTCACAGTGTCAGCAACTGTCAATTGCATCACAGGTCACATTCAGATGACCCAACTTTTGCTGGCTTCATGTCCTGGTGCTCTGCTTTTGACTGCAAGCCAATTAATTGGGTTTAAACTTGTTTATACAAAGCTAATTGGTTAAGGTCACTGCCCTACGAGCACCTCGCCTTCATCAGCAGGCAACCATCGCCACCTCCTCTTTCTGTTCTCCACCCAGTGAGACACAGGGCAAGCCCCTCATCCCAGGCTTGGTTTCTTCAGCTCCCTCACTGTCTTGCCAGGTGTGTATGACTCTGTAAGATCTCATTGCTCCTCCCTCACTGTCTCACCAGAGTTGTTACCTAGCTAGTTTTTCATTGCCTGTTCCCTCCCTGTTTTCCCTTCTCATGTACTGCATTCCTTTCAGTTTCCTCATCATGTAACATACATATTCAGTCTCAGTGCTGACTCTCACAGCATTGGCAACTGTCAATCACATCATGGGTCACATTCAGACAACCCAACTTTTGCTGGCTTCACATCCTGGCACTCTGCTTTTGACTGCAAGCCAATTAGGATCTGATAAAATGGCAGCTATTTCAAAATCATGACTCATTTAGGCAGTTTTTTGACTTTATATTAGAACTATGTATATATATTGGATCCTGGAATATCATAGTATAACTTGACACATCTGGAAATGGTTCTACTATGTCACCTTTATGTAAATGTTTGTCAGACAACATATATAATACCCACTATCCTATATGTACTTATTTGCTCATTTTTACTATTAAACTCATTTCTATCTTTTAGGGGAAAAATAATATATTTTTTGCTTTTCTCTAGGAAAATTGCTTTCTAACCTGACCTATGGAGGTCCATAGTAGTCTTGGTACATTAGAATATCTACTCAGTAAAGCACTGGTATCATAGGAACCAATTACTTTCCTAATAAGAGAGCTACAGTAGCTCAAATAAGTGTCCCAATGTTGGGCTATTTTGGAAAGACTTGATATTTGTAAGAGAACTAAGATGTATTAGCTCTGACCCTTGCAGGATCATCAATAGCCCTAACTCCTACCCTGAAAATGGGCTCTTAGTCATGTGGTTTGGTTACCATGGCACTAAGATATGTATAACAATTTAAAAATGACATATCATTGGGACACTTATTTGAGCAACATTTCTATTTAGTAATTTTAGTACTTTGTATACCCTCCCTTTACCTTTATCACTGCCTCCAGTCCTCTAGACATGCTTTATATCAATCTTTGACATTTCTCAGGCTCTATTTTTCCCCATTCCATTTCAATCCTATCTCAAAGCTCCCAAACCCCCTATCAGGAACACCTCAACAACTTAAAGTAAGAAGTCGAGAGGCCGAAACCACAAATCAAACTAAGGTGTGGCAAAGGCACACACACAGAGAATGACCCATAGCAATGAGAATACTAAGCACGAGGACTACTGTACAGGACGAGTGCTACTTATATAGGATATCTAACCCTAATACCTGTATCTAGATCTGAGCCCTGTGCCCAAATAATGACTAATGGATATTAAATAATGGATCAAATGAATCTAAATATGAAATGATAAATAAGTGGGAATGGAATGATGTCATGGTGGTGTCAATAGGCTAGACCATGACATAATGATGATGACATAACCTGATGTCAATGGAAGATGCAAGTGAAGGTAGCCTAGACCTGAATTAGTGGGTAAAGGGAAAATATGTATAAGATAATCAGGTGGAAGATTAAGGATAGGGGTTTATAATGAAAGGCATAAGTATCATGAAAGGGAACATAAGGAAAATTGTGGTTCTGACATTCCCCTTGGTATTGTTATATAGTTATTAAGTTTTTTTTGAGAATTTGCCAGAGATGTTCAATAGGATTAAGATCTGGAGATTGTTCTGGCCAATCAAGGACCTTGATTCCTTGAGATTTCAGCCACTCCTGGGCCCTTTTAGAGGTATACTTGGGATCATTATCTTACTGAAAGATAATGCTCTCTTCAGGAATCCTAGATTTTTCCATAATAGGAAGCAGATTGTCCTCCAAAATGGAGACATACTGATCACCATTCATCCTCCCTTCTACCTCTGCCTGAATCCCTACTCCATTTCAGCCCATGCATCCCCAAACCATCAAAGAGCCTTTTCCAAACTTTATTGCTTCTTGTATCTCCTTGTCTTGTAAAGGTTTTTCTGCCTCTTTCCACACATATTTCCTTCTATTTGACCCAATCCTGTTGATCTTGGTCTCGTATGACCCCATTACCCTAGTCCAGTCCTTCACAGTCCAGTATTGGTACTTCAGAGCAAAGTCTAGCCTACATTTTCTATATTTCACAGATAAGAGTGGCTTTTTCTTCTTAACTACAGCCTTTAATGATGCAAACTTCAACACATTGAAAACAGTTTGAGGAGAGATAGGAGAGGAGAGAGTAGAATTGATGAGATGGGTTGCCTGAATAGCATTTCCAACCTTGCTAGAGATAATACTATCAGGAACTGAAAAGACACCAGCAAAGAGCAGATGTAGAGATCAGAAGAAATGATGAATTCCAAGTGTGAGGAATAAGTACAGCATATCAATGGGTTTATATACATGGGTAGGAAGTTTAGGGCAAGTGTGAGAGAGATGAGTAATATGCTGACTGATATGGATATATGATGTCATGATGAGTCATTGGCTTGGCAATTATGTAGAGTCTAGATCAATGACATCATAGAATGTTTGTTATGACTGCATCAAGCAGTCATCAGAAGGGGATGGGAAGACCCTTCGGCCGGAAGAAACCAAACCTACAGCCGATAATGAGGCTAGCTGGCAAAGAAAGAAAGCCTGTAACCCTGGCAGGGGAGCTACAAGTGCCAACTTAGCCAATCAGAGGAAAACCCTTAGCAGACAAGGTTTTAACCCAAGTTCCAGGGGTCTATGAAGGGTGAACTAGGCAAGTGGTCAAAGCTAGGGTTTAGCCAGCTGGGACCACCACCTTATATATTGGCAAGGCCCACACATGGACCAAGCTGTACACTACATGGTGATAATAGATAAGGCTATGCTACATATGGTAAGACAGTAATGACCATAGGTAGAGAATGGAAGTGCAGACAGAGATGAGATGTGCAAGGCTGCCATGAGGCAAACCCTGAGATCTGATCTGAGATCCGTGGAGATGGAATCTAAGATAAATAGGAGGTGATACATGAGAGGAAATTAGATCGGATCAGGAGATCTAGGAGGTGGCAGGATTGCTATAGAGATCTGATGGAGATAAGGGTTAGGGTAGTCTAGGGGTTGTCAACATGTAACCCTAGAGGCTATGACGTTGGTGATGATGTCAGGGGTCTGGACTCATCATGTGACTGGTCATGTGATTGGCCTCATGGGAGGTCATGTGACTAAATGAGTGGAAGGAGATAAGAAATGTGGTGAAAGAGTGAAGGATGAAAAGTTAGGTGCACATGGTTCATAACAATGTTCTGGAAGGATCGTGAGGAGGTAAGATAAGATAAAGGAATGAAGAGATAAGGAAAATAAAAGAAAGCATTCTGTCAAATACTAGATAACTTTTCTTTTATCAGTAGAAGAAAGTTTAGAAGGAGGGCCTAATTTGATATTTTCCTAGCAGAAAGGCCAGATTTAGAGAGAAAGAGGATATAAGCTCTAGCAAAGGCAAAAATAGATTTCATAGTGAAATAAGGCTGGCTTGATGGTATTGCTGCTCTTTATACTACCCATGATTATGTAAATTACATATTAATACAAGGTTTAAACTCAGCATCCATCAGAACATTATGTTATTTACTAAAAAATAACTAATAATATTATGCTCAAATAAGTTTCCCAATGATATATCATTTTTAAATTGTTATATCTTGGTGCCATGGTAACCAAATCACATGACTAAGAGCCCATTTTCAGGGTAGGAGTTAGGGCTATTGATGACCCTGCAAGGGTCAGAGCTAATACATCTTAGTTCTCTTGCAAATGTCAAGTCTTTTCAAAATGGCCCAACATTGGAACACTTATTTGAGTCACTGTATTATTTAAAAAATCATTGTAAGCAAGGCCAAAAACATAATTCAAGTCATGTAATTCATCAGTTCCATCCTTTATCTTAGAGCCTTACTTTATTTAATTTCACATTGGCAGTAAACCTTTACTAAATACAATTATATTTATTATTTCTTTTTCACATATACCCTTGCTTATATGACCCAATTCTGTATGCAATTGTTTCATCTTCTCATATAAGTAGTTTCTAGATCCTTAAAACTCATTTGTGATATTTAAAAGCAATGGTTAATCTACATATTTTCTAATAGTTACTAGAAAGTATAAACTTTTATTTGTTTATTACATCCCATAATAGAGTGTTCTGATACTACTTATTACTGTCTGGGGGAAGAAAAAAGTATATATGATGGAACTAATGAATTATATGGCTTGAATTATGTTTTTGGCCTTACTAACAATGATTTTTTAAATAATAGTCCTCTTATTGGTGAAAGTAATTGGTTTCTATGATATCAGTGCTCCACTACTATGGACCTCCATAGGTCAGGTTAGAAAGCAATGTTCCTAGAGAAAAGATTAGGGAAGGTGAAAAATATAATATTTTTTCTCTAGAAAATAGAAATAAGTTTTATAGTAAAAATAAGCAAAAAAATGTTGTCTGGCACTCATTTTCAGATGTGTCAAATCATATTATGGTATTCCAGGATCCAATCTATATAATTCCAATAAGAAGTCAAAAAACTGTTTAAATAAGTCATGATTTTGAAATAGCTGCCATTTCATCAGATCTTGTCCAAATCCCTTGATTTTTGCATCAGTAGACAGCCAAGGGTGGTTAGTACTCTATTTGGTATGCTTACACAATAGGGTTAGGGTTAGTGATTCTCACAGGATATTGCATTTAGTGCAAAACAGACAAACATCTAGACAGTTTTTTGAGTCACTGTATCATTCCATTATATCATTGATCTGCTAGCATTTGGGTCAAGGGTATTACTCTAATCTCTCCACAGATCTAGGGCATTGCTTAGGGTTAGGGCTATCCTTAGATATATGTATATAGGTAGCACTTATTCTATAGTAGATTCTCATGCTTGGAATTCTCAGTTATTCTCAGTCTTTCACTAGTCTGGGTCCCATAGGCTTTCATCAGCTAACACTCTCTGATTAATCCTGACAGCAGTCAGCAGAAAAGGATGTTAAGAAGCTGACTGAAAGAAAGAAAGAAAGAAAGAGGAAAGAACTACTGAAAAAATATCCTACAAATTGCCAACAGAAAATGGTCCACTGAATGACAGCTGCACATTGATCAAATGGTAAGTAGAACCAATCATGGAACATTTCTAGTGGTGCAGTTGCTGCATCTGAGATTCCTCAGGTGTGTGGCCTAAGAATAAAGCTCCTAATGCATGAGTGATGACAGAGCAAAGTTGAGGTGCTAGTTGGTTAAGAGAGAAAGGTGTGTCCAACTGTCAAACCATCCTCGTGGAACAACCCGCTCAAATATAGTGTACAGTTCTCGGTCTATGGACTCGCGTGCGAGACAACTCAGCGACACGACCAAATCTGGCAATAGCTGAGTCCCGGTGGCACAGAAACCTTATCTCAGCGTCTTGATTTCTGCTCTTGACCTCTCCACTAGTGACTCTCTCTCTCTTGTCCACATAGAATACTGTAATTCCACAAAATGACCACGCAAGAGATCCCCACCTTCAAGCTTGTTCTCGGTACGAGTCAACATGTCAACTTTTTCTTCCGTGGTTGATTTGAGTACTGATTTTCTTCGTTCTTGATCGATGCCCTGTCTTTTTCACTTTTCGTCCCATTCCAACAATGCATGCCTTGCTAACATCTCCAAAAAATACCTCAAAATACTTTAGTCGGCGACGGGGGTACCGGAAAGACTACCTTTGTCAAGGTGAGGACGTTTCTCAATGACAACCTTTGAACCTGATCGCGTCCTGATCCACGTAGCGCCACTTGACTGGCGAATTCGAGAAGAAATACATTGGTCCGCTTCGATCCGCCACACTCTTGATACTCACATTCCTGACGCGGTTGGTAGCGACTCTTGGTGTCGAGGTCCACCCTTTAACATTCTCGACCAATTTCGGCACCATCTGTTTCAACGTCTGGGATACCGCAGGTCAAGAGAAGTTCGGTGGTCTCCGTGATGGTTATTATATACAAGGCCAATGTGGCATCATCATGTTCGACGTTACCTCAAGAATCACATACAAGAATGTGCCTAACTGGCACCGTGATCTCGAGCGTGTCTGCGAGAACATTCCGATCGTTCTTTGCGGGAACAAAGTCGACGTCAAGGCGAGTCGATAAATCGCTATACTCTCACGATCGAATTAACATTGGTAACACTGTAGGAACGTAAAGTAAAGACGGGTGCTGTCACCTTCCATCGCAAAAAGAACCTTCAGTACTTTGAGATTTCTGCAAAGTCGAACTATAACTTCGAAAAGCCTTTCCTATGGTTGGCAAGGAAGTTGGTCGGGTAAGCTCGCGTACAATTATGGTTTACTGTAACCAAAATTGCACTTCAATATTATAGAAATCCTGCACTTGAATTCGTTGCGGCACCAGCTCTTGCTCCTGCCGAAGTTGCTCTGGATGCCAAATTGATTCAGCAATACGAAATGGAACTGAAGCAGGTGATCCATCTTTACCCTGTGTTAGCTATATGTGACTGACTCGGAATACTAGGCTGAGAGTGTCCCTCTCCCTGAAGAGGATGACGAGCTCTGAATACGATAATGCATCTTTACATGTGCTCTCTACGACCGTGATCCCATTGTTTTGTGTCACTCATACAGTCCTTCTCTTCCCTTCATTCATCATCCTGCTTCTTTTCTTAACCCACTCTCCCAACAGCAATAGTCAATCATCTGTTGTGATCACATCCAGTAAGCATGAATTACATGTTCTTTACTAGCTGGTAGCCACTGCAAACCTAAGAAAGTGGGCAAATACAGTGCAATGGCATTACATTCTGTCTAGTAATGCATTGTGCTTCAGTGGTCCAGGTGCATGCTCAAAGTACTTTACTCACTCCTCCTAGCTTGCTTGCTAGCCAAACCTGATGATGATCCTATGAGTGACAGGACACAGTATGTTCTAACATTACAAGATCCCTGATATCATGGCACTGTCTATGTTGTTGGCAAGTACTAGTCTGTGAGCAGAAGGGGGGTATTAAGTACTATGATTAATTCTCTTCTAACATATACATGTATCCCATATAACCCATACATCTCTTTACATCTTGGGAATAGTGAGTTACCAGATAGTGTCAATTTTCTTGTTCTTTTCAATCAAGTTTGGCAAGAGTGAACTGAGACACCAGCTCACTCCCACAAAACCCACTGACATTCATAAAAAGGCCTTAACAGGGCTTTGTGATCAAGCACAAGAACATAAGGCAATATTTACTACTAAGTTGAGAGCTGGTAGCTCAATATCAGAGAATGATGACAAGATCTATAAAAAAGGGCAGAGGTGCCCAAGCCATACATACATATAGTACATTAAAGTTAAAAAAACAAGGAAAGTCACCTCAGCTACTGCCAGAGGTGGCTATAAATAGCTGAGGTGTGTTTAGTAAGAAGAATATGCATACATATATGTATGTATATAGGTACTATAGTGGCTCAAAAAACTGTTTGAATATATGTACATTTTGCACTAAATGCAATGTCCTGTGAGAACCACTAACCCTAACCCTATTATATAAGTATATCAGTAGAGTACTAGCCCTTGAATTTCTCTTGGTGCAAGAAGTAAGGGATTTGGATAAAATCTGATGAAATGGCAGCTATTTCAAAATCATGACTCATTTGAACAGTTTTTTAACCTTGTGTATATTGGAACTATATACATACATATGTATACTGGATTCTGAAATACCATATGCTATGATTTGTCTCACATTTCTATTTCTTCCTTTTTTTCTCTTATTGGACTATCACTCTTCACTTATGTCAAGCTCATAGTTTTACCTTAGTCATTATGTTCTTTCTTGATCTTCAATGTTTTCCCAAGTTTATGCTTACTCATAGCTCTATCTCTGCCATTTGCTCACTGACTCAAAGATTAGTCACCCCTTTTGTTCTTCCCAATTCCTTGAATTTCTATATGCTTAGTTAAGGGCCTTTCCTTCATATATATAAATCACCTCATAGTTCTGTAATCCTTGGTTTAGACCTACTTGGCAATCTCAGCCTGATTCACCTTTTCTCTGTGTTTTTACTCTATACTTGACTAAGCACTTGCTCTTTACCTGCAGCCTATCCTTGACCTTGCAGATTGTAGGCTATATTCTTCATTTCTTGTTGCCCAGTAGCACCAGCTGATCAATCTCTCATTCCTCAGGCCTTAGCTGAGTTTCCACTTGACCCTTCAGGATTGAGCATAACACCATATACTTTCAATAACAAAAGAGTTATTATTTAAAAAATATTATTAGCAAGGCTAAAAACATAACTGTTCAAGATCTATATACATTATATATAAACACTCAGATATTCAGATGGCCTCAGATGCTCAGACACAGATATCACAGACAATATACATTTTGCTGATGAGGATACTCTTCTATTATGAATCATTGCCCCCTTTCTCACCAGAAGTTTTTGATAGTCTTGTTATTCTTCCTATGTTTGGTAATGGATGATTTTCTATTACTTGGCACTTCACTAGTGTTTCTAAGTTTCACCATAACTATTACCTATACATAGTTTTCCTTCCACCTCCCCAATATTGAGTTCATCCTTTACCCTCTTTCAGCTATTATTGAATTTCCCAATAAATTATCTTCTTGAGTTCCCAAGAGCACTCATTGGCTATACTTTGTTCAAAGATCTTGCATTGTACAATACATGAATGAATCTGACTTGCTTCTCAATCTAGTTGGCTCTTGACATGATGATCCCCAATGCTGGTTGCCTAGAGAAAGAGGCAGGACTGGTGGGATACACGTGACTGATAGCGTACGTAACGGTAACCCCGCACAGACCTGACCATCGCTCGTGTCGTTTTTCAATCATGCCTGTGAAGAAAACGCAGTCAATCTGCCCCCAATCAGACCTTGTCTTTGACGATGACATCGACGTGGATGTCCCCCATTCCCTCCCTTCCCAGTTTCCGCCCTCCTCCGCAACCCCATCACACCCACAACTCTCCGTTCAGACCACCGCAGCGCCGTCCAAATCAGCTCCCAGTCAACAGCGCTCTTCCTCAGATACCCCCCCTCGTGGTCTTCCCCAACGTTCATCTGTCTCCGCCACCCCCGTACCAGACCCTGTCACCGATATCACCCGCCTCCGTGTCCGCGCACAACGCCACCATTGCTTGTATCCCGGCGCGACCTTTCAGGGAACACAAAAGAGTGGTAGGAACAGCTATGACGTTAACGTCACCATTGTCGTGCGTTCTGTTCGTGTCGCCCGATCGTCATGCACTCACGTCCTAAAGGACGTCGATTTTTCTTCCTCCTTTTTGTGCGGGTACCTCCGCATTCGCGGTTTGACGGATGACTGGCCCGAGTTAACAACTTATTTTGATGCAGAAATCATCGGCAGCCGCTACGGCTTTCTGACGGGAAAGTGGGGAGCAAACGAACAGGAAGATATGGTACATTGGCAACGTTTCCCCGCTTTCCGACACGTCAAGAACGAACTTAGGAGACCACACTTGACCATACCTGATCGCGATCGGGGCGCCGTTTTCATGAGGTGGAAGGAAAGATTCCTTGTCCCTGACCACAGGGTACAAGATATCAACGGTGCAAGTTTTGCTGGTGCGTTCGCGTCCTCTCTCAAATAGTCATTTCACCTATTACATCCAAACGTTCACCTCCTCTGGCAGGTTTCTATTATGTTTGTGTGGACTTCAACCCTCCGTCCGCAGGAACCAACATACGTTCCGTCACTCAATCATTTCCCCTTTGTACAGAAGAGTACGGAGAGGGTGATTTGCTGACGTCTCCCTCCCCTGGTAAACTGGAATCCATTCCCGTTGGTCGTCGTCGCCGAGACTCTAGCGTCCGGCGGGGACGTGGATCTTCTGTTGGCCCTCGTTCTCCACCACCTGCTGCCACTATGAATGGCTTCTATTTCCACCAAAATTCTGAGCCGTGCGTGGTGTCTCAATTACGGTTGTGCATCAACTGAGCTATTCGTACACATCAGGTATCAGCAATTATCACTGAGTCACGTTCCTGAGCGCTCGAGTCCCTGCTTCGAGTTTCGCTAAGGGTTTTAGTGATGGAAGTGTTTAGTCGGAGCACGTCCAGAGCGCCATCTTTCAACAGACTGTACGTTGGATCCGTCGCTCTGCGAGCTAGATCGTGTATGCATGAACTCGTCTACTTGTCACTTAGCGTTACCCCCCCTCTCATGGCAACCTGTGCTACCTGTATTTTGCGAACATTGTCCGTCTCTTTGAATGGTCTGATCAACTTTGTCGGGGGAGATCGTCGAGTAGGACGAGTGGTCGCTCGTAACTGGGCTAGTAGCAAGTACCCCCAGACTGGTACGAAACCGTACACAGATATGGACGGATGCATACGTGACCTTGTTTAAAAATGCTCCTGGTAGTAAACGTCCACAGCATGGCAGCAATTGTCGTCGAGGGGAGTTTGTCGACTCGTTCGTGTCATGGTGATACCACTGGGCTCATACTCTGATGCAGCACCGTTGGGCTACGACGACGATGAACCTCGAGGTCAAATGACATTCCACCAGTTTCTTTCGCACTGCACTCCATGCCCATGACGGTATTTGCAGGCTCATACATATGCGATGAGGTATCCGGATCGTTGCAATGTGGATGGTACGTTACATGTCCTGCACGACCGGTCGACCCACCGAGCATGTCGATGCGCGGCGGTAGGCCACCCCGCTCCCGCGGTTCCACCTATCCTGTGCGTCGTGGAAACTAGACGGCAGACTTGTGACAGGGACTCGCGAAGCCAGTATTGCGGCTCTGATGTTCCCAGATGCTGGTACTGGAACACATTCTCACTGGGAAGTTTGTGAGCATCTCCTCACCGGAGATCCGAAGGGTACATACGTGTTTCGTGGCCTTGCGATATTCAACCCGTCCTCGCGCAGTACGTGGCTATCGCGTCGATGCCAGAATGCACCTAGAGTCAGTTCGGAGATGGATTGGAGGCGGTGTGGGCGAGGTTTGTTGTCAAGTGCTGTAAATAAACGCGTAGGCAACCAAAAACCGACCAGCTCTGAGATTTCCATTCTTCACTGCGCAGGCGCATCTCAGCCTCGCCAGCCTCGCCTTTTCTTCCGCTCAACCTCCACCTTGTTCCTTCTACTAGTACACCCTAATGGCCTCACATCCCTCCGGGACCAACAACGTCGTCGGCGTCCACTACCGTGTAGGCAAGAAAATCGGCGAGGGCTCCTTCGGGGTCATCTTTGAAGGTGCCCCATCTATCCCATACCATCATCCTTCCTCACACCCGCCCCAGGGACCAACCTACTCAACTCAACCACCGTCGCCATCAAGTTTGTACGTCCGCAGTCTCCCGTTCTCGCCCGCGCTCTCACATTTTCCCTTAGGAACCTCGCAAGGCCGAGGCCCCTCAACTGCGCGATGAGTGTCGCTCCTATCGCATCCTCGCCGGCTGCCGTGCGTCTACTTCATTCCACACCATCCACGCCCTCAACCAACGTCGTTTCTAGCCGGGATACCTCAGATCTACCACTTTGGACAAGAGGGTCTACACAATATTTTAGTTATAGATCTCCTCGGTCCTAGCTTGGAAGACCTTTTCGACATGTGCGGGCGCAAGTTCTCCACCAAAACCGTCTGCATGGCCGCAAGGCAGATGGTGGGATCCAACCCGGTCTCGAACATGGATGTGCCTTAACCGCGCCCCTTAGATCTCGAGAGTGCAAACCATCCATGAGAAAAATCTCATATACCGCGATATCAAACCCGACAACTTCCTCATCGGCCGTCCTGGAACCAAGGCTGCTAATGGTGGGTTTCGTCTTGACGCGGGGAAAACCCAAACCCTCATCAAGGTTACCGTAGTCATTCATGTTGTCGATTTCGGCATGGCTAAGCAATACCGTGATCCGAAAACGAAACAGCATATTCCTTACCGTGAACGGAAGAGTCTGAGCGGTACTGCGCGATACATGAGCATCAACACGCACTTGGGACGCGGTACATCGAACTCATGATCAATCGCCACCCCATGACTGACGTTTCACTCGACAGAACAATCGCGCAGGGATGACCTCGAATCTCTCGGCCATGTCTTCATGTACTTTCTCCGTGGCAGCTTGCCTTGGCAAGGTCTGAAAGCCGCAACAAACAAGCAGAAGTACGAGAAGATCGGGGAAAAGAAGCAAACGACGCAAATTAGAGAACTCTGCGAGGGCTATCCAGGTTGGTCATTGTACCTGGCGGCCCCAGCTTTTATCTGACCAACTCCTCAGAGGAATTCGGTATCTATCTGAATTATGTCCGTAAACTTGGCTTCGAGGAAACTCCTGACTATGATTTCTTGCGGGAGTTGTTTGCCAAGGTCATGAAAAATAACAACGATGTTGATGATGGTGTCTTCGATTGGAATCTGTTGAATGGTGTGTGCGACCGTGCTTCTCTTTCTTCTCAGCTCATCAAGCCGTCAGGTGGGAAAGGTTGGGAAACCTCAACGGTGTGTCGTTCTGTACACGATCAATCGATGGTAATTGACTATATAACGGCATGTAGGGTCAACAACCAGTTCTTTCCCAAGTCCAGAATGTGTCAGCGGCTCAGCCTCAGAGACGGGATCTTGAAAGACAACGTGACGCCGAGTGGAGAAGGACATCCCAGGGCAACCCGCAAGTGGTTCCTCCCTCCCCCGCACTCGTTCGCCATGGGTCGAAGCAGCGCAGGACCCCAAATGCGCTTACGCCAGGCCCAGGTGGCGCTGCTACCCCCGGCCAGGCCACACCTTTATCGGTGGCCGCTCAGGTCAACGTTCCCATATCAACACCTCAGAACCGAGCGAGCTACAGCGGTGTCCCACAACACCCGTATGCAAGTGCCACTCCCGGCGTGGATTATGGAAATGAGGAAGCATACTCTAGCCAGCCCTACGGTCGTGCTTCCCCTATGGTATCGACCGTGGGGGCTGCACCACCGGCGATCAGCAACGTTCGTGCACGAGGAAACGAAGTCGGTGTATCACAAGGAGACGAGTATCATGACCAAAATGGCGATGCCCAGGAACCCAAGTCAAGTTTCTGGAGAATCCTCACATGTCGATGCGGTTAGAGACCCATCCCCGACATAAATTTGCCTATACTCTCGTTCCTCTCCGTTACCACGGACGTACATCGTCACAAGTCACTGGCCATTCCTTCACCGAATCTTGATATACCCCCTTCATTAGCCGCACTTAATATCCGCTTCATTTGGTCATATGGTTCTTACCAGGACATGGTAATGCTGACATTTTCAGATTCAATATTTTTACTATCACGGAACCCCAATGAGCCCGTTTTTTTTACTATCTGATTAGTGCTGTGTTCAAGAAACCGCTGTGCTTGAGATTTCTAGATCGAAGTAGTGATGATAACAGCTAGGAGAGCAGAATAGCAAAGATACCAATCAGAGGGTAGCGATGACTATGGAACAACAGAGGAACTAGTTATACATGACGCGGATGAGCCAGAAATTTGTACTGCGATTGTTCGTAATTCTCGAGTGGAAAGTGCAAGATGTTACCGATTCCCATCATGCATCATGAGTGTTGTCGTGGTCCTGTGTCACCACTGAGGTACCAGAACCTCCGGCTTCGACGGTTGCAAGGGAGTCTGGAGGAGCCAGGCTTCCGGTTAGCTTATTCCTTTGTCTCGTTCCATTCGTTGGTTCGGTGGGACCTTGTCTTCGGCCGTGCTGCTTAGGCCTGGAATATGGTTGTATCTGGCTGCTTTGAATTCCGTGGGCTCTCGTCTTGAGGTTGCGCGACTTCGTTGGCGATCGCCAACGAGTCGTAGAACCGCTGTCGGGAGAGGATGCGGTCGGGGGGAAGGTCTCAATAGGAGGAAGGTCTGGCTCCCGGACACCCGTAGGTTGCGTCCGGCTATCACTTATGGACCGCCGCGTTTGCCACATAGGATGGGTGGAGACGTCTGGGGGCGAACGGGCAGCAAAGCCGGGCAGTGGTGGACAGTGAGGACAAGGCCCTGAAGAGTTATACCGCCTACTGATTTCATCTAAATTTTCGTGATATGCCTGGCGGTCACGCTCATACGTCTCCACCCGTGCTTGCAGATCGCGGTTCTTGGCTTCCAATCTCATGATACAACTAGATAAGTCCTCGGATGGCTGGCTGACGGTAGTGTTTCGAGTGAAGTTGAGGTTCTTTTGTACACCAAAATCCTTATATTGGGTGTTCATGGTGTGGTTGACAGCAGCATTGTCAACAGGGGGGATTATATCAAAGAGGGGTGTAGTAGGAACATGAGAAGTTGCACCAGTATTATTTAATTGGAATGTTTGGTTCAGTGCATTTGCAAGAAAATTGTTGGGTGGTGGATTTCGAACACCGAGGGAGGAGTAAGTGCGTTTAGAGGGTAGTGATAGCCTTTCAAGTTGCCTGGCGTAAGGTTCTGCTTCCTGTCGCAGTGAGTGGGTCGGGCTCACCGAGAAGCAGGACGTTGGGATATTTTCCTCTTCTTTTTCGGCAATGACTCATTGGGTGGCCGCTGCATGACCAACGACGAGTTATCAGAGTCGGGAGGTCGGGCAATACTTGACGGTAAGGAATCAATAACTCGCTTTCGCTTTTGTTCAGGCGATGAAGTTTTGTCTCCCTCCCTGTCACGACACTTTGACTGTGTGATTTCCACGCAATCAAAAACAATCCTCGGCCTTCGCTTCGACCGATCCACAAGTTGAATGCTCGAAGAAGTACCCGGGTCGGACGGCGGAGAGGGCGAGGGCTCTATGGAAGACTGTCGATCCGACGTTTCCGAAACCGGGAGGATAGCAATCAAACTGTGTGGTGAAGAATCGACTTCAGTTAAGAGATCAGTCAGGTCGCTAAGGTTCCCCGGATCATCATCATCCATAGCGGTAGATGAAAGAGATGCCACTATAGGAGGTGGCTTCGGACTCGGAGGCGAGTAAGGAACTGAGAGGCAACCAGACGCTGAAATGTCCTGCTGAGTCCGAATGCCTGCGCTGGCAGGGGTGTTGAGCACTTGGGTCGCATTGGATTTGACTGAGGAAGGCATTGGATCAACGGTAGGTGTGCGAGAATCAGGAATGGTAGGAGAACTGGGCGCGCAAGAGGACTGAGTTCCGTTGGCGCCTCCGGCAGAGGACGGGACAAATGGAGGAGTCGATGTTCGACGAGAAACAACCATTTGAGAACCCCTGTCTTTTTCCGCTGATTTCACCGTGTTGTCTGAGCGAGAATCGTCCGCGCAGACATCAAATTGTTCACTGCTCTCGATACCATCTGGCAATCCGACTAATGTCTTTGCAGTACCATTCGCAATCTAGGCATGGCGTAAGAACAGCAAAAGAGAATTTGAAGGAATGACTCACCGGAATTGATGTCGTCTGTACGAATCGGTCATACCAACCATGCCTAACTACCTCAGATGATATAGCCCTGCAAGTTGTAAAAGTCTTGGCCAGGTAGGCGAGCCTGTGAGACGCATTGGGGCGAGAACCACTTTCTTCGTCCTCGATGACGCGCTGGGGTGCTTCTGGATGCTGCCGCGAACCGTTACGGTGAAACTGATGCCAATCCGTACCCCCCTCATAACGATCGGAAAAGATGATGCCATCCACCGAATGGATGGAATCTAACTCTAACAAGTGGATATAACATGTAGAGAAATGACAAAGTTTGCAGTATACGCCTGCCGAACCAGGAACCCGGTGCGACAGACGTACCCGACAACTTTTTGTCGTCTGCAGAGTGTCAAGTACTGACGTGTTGTCGTGTAGAGGAAAAGACGTACCTTGTCGTCAACTTGTTGTTTTTGGAACAATTTGCAGGCAGCCTCAAATACGTTCAGGTGCTGTCCTGAAAGCAGCTGACTTTTTTGGATGAGTGCAAACCCATGCGTCATGAACGCAACTCACAGTGGCTGCTCCGATAAACATCCGTGTACATTGGTATAGTTCTCGTCAATATGCTGAATTGCCGTGACCGCCCGGTCCCGAATTCCCAGCAATCCACTGAAGGGTCGGCACTGAACTGGTTGCATCCCTCCACATTGGCACGTCCTGCCTTCCACATAACACATGGGACAGAGAACGAGGCCATCACCGACAGGAAGAATACCGGCGGAGACCACGGGGGAAGATGCAGGAAGGCATGAGTCACACTCAAAGAAGCTCTGGAATATATCAGCCCCGCAAAAGTCGCAGTGGAGATCGTCCGTGTGAGCCACGACTGATTGTGAAACGTGGGGCATCGAATCGCGAGAAACCGAGAATTCTGCAGCGAGGACCTCATCGAATAGGCAGAGAAGTTGTTTCAGGTTGTCTGTAGAAGTGGCACTGCGGAGTTCTGGCAAGCCTTCAGCGAGTCTGGTGAAATGTTGCAGTGCATGGAATATGTTGGATTTGACTTTGTAAATCTCCTGTCTGCACACTCTGCGCATGACGATTCGAATGCATTTGGCTCACTATGTCACTAAAATCCTTACCTGTGGTAAATTGGAAGCTCGTGCCACAGCGCTGTCTGCAGGCTACTGAGAGACATTCGCGACCACGAAGCCTTGATTGTGATTCCGCCCTTGTTGACCACTTGATGGCAGCTTCTTGGAGGAACAAGGACTAAATCTCCTACTTGTTGTTCAGCGATGTATATGTCAAAGGGAGCCTTTGCGAGTTCTTCGATGGTTACTACATGCGTTTCCAGATCGACTTCTTGCCCTAACTGATGGAAATATGCGGCAACCTGAGGTACAGCTGAAGACTTTGTCATGAACCAGAACGCCGATCCAGAGTGGTCCGAACAACACATAAGATTTTGGCCGGATGATGCACAGAGGTCTTTATGGAATGGTGTGAACGTGTCCCCTATGCCCATGTAACACATGAGAGTTTGAACCTTGGCCTGAATTGGTGAGGTGGTGAGAAGGACAGAGTGGATCGACAACGAACCTCGTCAGGGAGGAACTTGAGGAAATCGTTTGAGCCATGAAATAGAAGCTCTTTAGGTATAGCGCCTGAGTGTAAAAGCCAATCTGTCCATGCTGCAGGACAATCACCATCCTTTCCGTAGAGCCGTTCTTCTTCTAGGGGAGAAATGAGCCTTTTGGTTACCATACGAGGGCCATGAACGTTGACGCATACCATCTGCACTTGCATATATCGGGCTCGCATACAGCTTTTTGATGAGTTCGTCCATAGAGATCTTGAAATCAGCCCAGTTGTGTACATTGCGAACGGTTGGGTCTGGATGCGGGAATCAGGGACAAACCTCGAAAAGACGAAGACGGCTCACTTTGGTCTCCGTTCTTTTTGAACCAATCGATATTGAACAGAGACTGGGGCCACTTGGGATGTCTGTTCCAACCATGGATTATCAACGGGTTGCCGTCCCTTTCAACTTCGGAGATGACGATCTCAGCTCTGGCATTCGGCGAAGTGCAATGCACACGCTTGGCACGATGAAAATTGGAAGATCTTGCGACGATAGAAGCGAGGTCCCAGCCAAGCGTTGACACGAGCGGGCGGGGGTAACCAGATGAGACTTTCGGCTGGTGCTGCGTGTCTGGTGGTCCTTGTAAAGGACAAGCAAGACGGGCTGACGCGACAGGGTCAGGCCCTTGAGAAGACAATCTAGTCAAAGGGTCAGTGGGGGAGGAAGGCTGAGCGGTTTCCATCCCCGATGTTGGTGGACAACCCGTTCGAAGTGGCAAGCCTATCTCCCCATCGCTAGCACGTGACCTGTCGCGTCGCGTCTCACGAGGGACCGCCATGGACGAGCTCTCGACGGGGAGAAACGACGTGGATTTCTGGGATTTCGTTCACTGCTCAGTCTGCCATAGCCCATTCTCACCACCCGACCGAGGACCACCTCCTGTGCCGTTCTGGATCACGGAGTGTGGCCATGTCTTATGCAACTCACATCTCAGTCAGCCCGTTCCAACTCACGCAATCGCCGGGTGCTCATACCGTCAGCTAGACCCAAACCAGAGCTGCGCAAAGTGTGGTGATCAGGGCATACAACTCGTGCCTCTCCAGCGCAATGTATGCACCCTTTCCTATTCTCCCCGTCCTTCACCCTCGTACTCCACTAGATCGATCCACCCATGTCAGATTGGTTTCGTTCCTTGCCTCACGCAATCGACGGCATGGCAAACGCTGTAAAGGTACGTACCAACTTGACGTCTCAACGCGCGACTTCTCTGTCGGACGCAGTTTCAGCAAGATTCGCTTGCTGCTCTCGTGCGACATTATCGTCATCAGTGCCTACAGCTTTCTTCGGCTTGTGACCGACTACGGAACGAACGCAGGTCGCTGAAAAGGTCGGCATTTTGTCCAATTGTCCCCCTCGTAACGAAAATCGCCCTCTAGGGATGTCGACGCCCTGCGAAAGGAACTTCATTTCTACCGCAGCAGGGAATTTACTACGGATCAGACCCGAGAGCCGTCTATGCATCCAAACCACAACGGGAAGCGACCCATGGTCGAAATGCGAGGGTAAGCTGCTCTCGTCAGCCATATAGGTCAGTGCGAAGAAAACAGGCCCAGTCAAAACAGTAGCGTTAAGACAAACTCAAGTCCGAGATCTATCCCGACACCGGTGGGTCCATTGCGTCTTACTCTCCCTCCTGGAGAGCACCCCAGTTTCAGTCAACAAGAGCCGTCTGGACAAGGATTTGCAGACACGCTTGACAAACCCGGCAGTAGTCGGTTTGCTGAGTATGCCCCTTGTCCCCTCTTCGCGCAACTTTCTTATTCGCTCTCTAGCCGGTATGCCCATCATGGAGAGGTCAGTTCTCGATCGAAACGACCTCAACCTACGGATGAACGACAACCACAATTGCTCCATCAAAACACGATGGCTCCTCCATCTCATCAGGAAAGGCGCTTCAAACCAGCAACAGGTCAAGTATATTCGCATGCTGACCAAAGGGTGGAGGCCTCGATGCCACAGAGCCTTGAAGCACAGCGAATTACGAAAATTTCCGAGACCATGGGACCGCCCCCGGCCCCTCAGCGACCGTTTTCCGCCTCCATACGGGTGCCGTCGAGAGTACCGACCCAAATTGCTACGCTTCAATCATCCTCAACTTTACAGACCAATCGATTCATACCTGGTTCTTCTCGTGGTCGGGCATTCTCCGGACCCACCATTGCAAT
>JBBPMX010000051.1:2317-16210 GCA_038090515.1 Pulveroboletus cf. viridisquamosus | reverse complement strand
TGCCGTTTCGGGACCTGGAGTGGGCGTGTGAGCGACTCAAATGAAGGGGCAACTGCGGCGGGCTTAAAACCCAGAATCACAGCCTACCGCAGCACATTCATTCTGTCCTCGTCAACACCCCCGTCCAACCCTTCGAACGGTGATGATATACAAGGACCCTTATACCGAGCAGTATGGGCGCTATGACCAGCCATACACTGATGCACCTGGTTTCAACACGTACAACAATGCACAACCGCACCAAGCGTATGACCAAGGCGGCTATGACGCTTATGGGTTAGGAGCACATCATCGAGATGCTGACTACGACCAACCCATGAATCGTGAAGCATCGACGTTTACTCCCCACCACAAGTCAGAGGGTACATACGACCAAGGAGCCTTTGTGCCAGCCACTACTGGGAAGTGCGTATCTTGATCGAGATGTTCATG
Source organism: Pulveroboletus cf. viridisquamosus (assembly GCA_038090515.1). Lineage (NCBI taxonomy): Eukaryota > Fungi > Basidiomycota > Agaricomycetes > Boletales > Boletaceae > Pulveroboletus > Pulveroboletus cf. viridisquamosus. Next base: position 15,778 of record JBBPMX010000051.1, on the reverse strand, counting down.
CGGCCTTTCCCAGAGCATGGCGCTGAGACGTTATTTTAGTCGTTTCCGAGATCTAAGGCACTGGCGCCATGAACAACATGGCGCTCTGTGGACCAAGGTGGGTCTCAGCCCAGCTCCATCACGCTAACGAGCTCAATATTCAGCAGGGTAGTCGAGGGGCGTGCATCGGGCGGTTCTGTGGTTGCACTCTTATGATCATCATCTTCTTGATTGTCAGCATCTTGTTGCCCCTCGCGTTGGTGAGAGGAACTCTTTGAGAAAACACACTCCCACTGACAAACCTGCCCGGTCAAGTGGATTCGTCCTCCTGACATTGTAGTTGGGAATGTACAGGCCACGTCAAATGGAAGCGAGGTAACTAAGTCCCATTACCACAACTTGCGACCCCTAAGTCTTCCCTGGGTCCACAGATCCAAACTCTGAGTAACGGTGTTCAGCTCAATCTCGAGATTCCCATAAAGTGCGTGTGATGGTTCCATAGCTTGGCTAGACACTCACCAGAACGATAGTGTCAGCAACCCTAATTATTTTTCTGTGTCGTTTTCATCAATAAAGGCAAACGTATGCCATCTCTTTCCACAACATCCCTTTTTTTCACTGACTCACTCAGATCTACTACCCGATCAACCACACACTTATTGGAGGAGGACAACAGAATGATGTAACCTTTCATTCACATTCCGTCACAAACTTCACTTTCCCTTTCTCCATTCAATATACAACCACTATGTCATCAGGATCCCAGATATTTTCAGACCTGGCTACAAAATGTGGCATCGAGGGGGGTTCACCGTCAGACATCACTGTGGACTATGAGATCAAGGCAAGTCGAGTTCTGAATGTATGAGCACTCTCGTAATCTGCTATCTTGTCTGCTAGCTGGGTCTACGCGTGCTTTTCTTCACGGTCTGGCCAACAATCAGTAACTCTGCCAGTTTCTTGTGCCCTTTAACGGCATCCGAAATTCAGGTAAGTGAGGTCTATCTAGAAAATACAATACGATCTTCTTACACCTCTATAGAGTCTAACCTCTGCACTCTCGGGAGGCGGTTGACGTTGGTACTTTGGTTGGTTTCGATTGAACACATCTATGATATCATGTATACATCACGGACCTCAGACCCCTCATATGGCTCATATCGAGTTGCATATTGTGCACATAATATACATCCACTAATATGCTGGAGGGCACATTTCAATGGTGCTGGTAGCAGTCCGCGCAACAGCGATGACAGTCTTTTGAACTTGTTATCTCACAAATGAATCGAACGAGTGCTCCCGTCCTCCTGAATCTGGAATGTCACTCGCTGAGGAAGAAACATTCCTGCCTAGGATACATTCGGTATTCTACGCGATATTCGATGTCAGGACGGGTCCAAAAATCGTTTTCCAGGTTCCCGAAGGTCTCATAGCGCTGGCTGCGCCAGCCGCCAGCATATCAGTGGCTTCCTCCCCGAAACTGTCCAGCGCTCCTTTGGCCGAAGGGGAGGAGCAAGAGCTATCCCGTCGATCTAGTTCTTCCTTGATCTCGGCAAGCGGCCAGGCCTCAAGCTCTCTGCGTCACTTACAGGCTTCTCCCCAGCACCGTTCCACCTCTTCCAGCAGGACCCTCTTTAATTTTAACGACATATCGAAGTATGTTATCCCTCCGAACCCTCTCTGTGGTCGTCTCGTCGTGTGTGCTACGAGCAACTATCGCATTATTGGGCTTCCCGTCTCGCTCGCTGGAAAGTACGAGCGGTACTTCTTCAGGTTCAATCTCTGTTTCGTTTTCGAACGTTCGGCGAATCTGAGTTGCTATGAACCTATCGTCCGGAAAGTCAGTAGGGTTCTGACGGCTTGTGAAGTTCGTCCTTGCGGACCCTTTCAGTGATGTATACTCACGACTCTGCTCTGCAGGAAGAGTCAATGTTTCTATCGAACCCCCAAACGTCATCAGCGATGTATACTATCATCGAACAACTATACGAGGACTTGAATTCATATTCCGAGACCTCGATCCCGATCGATGATTTCAACTCCATCGAATTAAAGATTCTCCCATTCTACCCTAACCCACCTTCAGTAAAGGATTGGGACGTACCCCTCGCATTAATAAATCTGTCCAAACGTGTAGAGGATAATTGGGATCTGACGATGAGAAAGGTAACTTCATTACGTCTTGGCTCAAAGTCGCTCATAACTACTGTTTCAGGTCTGCCAGTTCATCAATGGCGTGAACCATATCAGTCGCATTGCGCAGCTAGCGGACTGCGACCTCGAGCTAACTCGTCAGGCGATTTCCCACCTTCTGTAAGTGTCAAGCTTTCTACATATTCCTACCACTCGTAAACTCAACTCTATGGTGAGGTACTACCAGGTCATAATGACAATCGACATATTCCAGTATTCAAACATGTATACACTGAGAAAGAATGTCCAGTGGCTTGCAGACGAACGTCACGTTAAGGACGAGTGTGGTCCCTATGTGACCAGGCCAGGTACCTCCTAAGTTTGGTTCTATACCCATTTTTTGAACGTACATCAGGAAAGCCAATCCCAGATTGGCCTAAGCTGTTGCATCTCTACTCTCGGTTGAAACCAGGACGGTCTGTATTCGAATGGATGGAAGGTCACGGAGTTCATGAACTTGGTATTGATGTTCGAAGGTTCACAAGTTTTGGTGTCATAAAAGTACGGTTACGAAATCCGTGGCTTGCCACTGTTTAATATGCATTCCTTGCCAGGGTTTTCTCCGCCGAGTGCACCGCTACCCAGTCTTGATCCCGGACCCACCGTCGCCAACAACTCGCAGACGTCGACAGAGTTTTTCGTCACCTACTTCCCAACTCGGAACACAACGCGCAACCCCTCCGGCAGAATCTTTCGGCCATTTTAGAGGGCGACTCCCCGATCCTTCATCTCCTGTTCCGGTCAACACCGAAGTCCTCCTTAGTTCACCGACAATAGAGGCAGACTTGACAAGGAGAGCCCCACAAAGGGCCAGCGCGGCAGAGAAGGTGTTAGAACAATTACGCTTCAAAACGCTTCAACGGAGTGGTTCGAATATTACAGTCAGCAATCAACCATCTTCGACATCCCCAGATAGGGTTAACCCTCACGAACGATCCGTCGGACGACCCAGGGTAAACTCGGAAGGCCATCGATTATCAGTATACCAGCCGACGGAGGTTTCGAGTAAAGATGGCCGGTATGGACCTTCTGTAGGGCCTATATCCACTGGCCGACCAAGGTTATCTCGTTCACCATCAGTGCCGGTGGTTCCACAAATCCATACATCGTTTTCTCAGGGATCGGGGCAGTTACTTAATGTGCCGACTCACCCTCCTGAATTGGTCTCTCTGCTCGACGGTGAACATCACACGGACGAACTGTCAACAAAGTTCGAGGTAGGATGGCCATTACTCCAACAATGGCTTGCCGCGATTGGGAGTGGAAAAGGAGACGGAGATCTTGGCAGAGTGTCAATCATCTATCGTTGAACGACAAGCCACCTCGATGTGGTTAATGTCAATTCTTTGCTTGCAGTATTAGTGCACATTCTAAGTAAGCGTCCGATTGACGTTGATATAGCCGATTCCATAACACGAGTAGAGTGACTCCGTGCAGGACGGATCAGATGGGTTTGCAGGTACAATTTTGAATGACGTTCCAAAGAAGGTTTTGACATCCCGGAGAAACTGGGTCCTAAGCATCATAGTTTGAGCACCATCCTCACGTTAAGCACCAGAGTACTGACGTTCGAGGTGAGGCTTCACCCATCCGACATCGCCCCACGTCCTCACTACCTAGCACCATCATCAAGAGCACAAGGCTCTGATGTCTCCGATCAATACAGCCACCACGCCGTATTTCGGACAGGAGGGCACGGCTCGCTACAAGTGCTACATCCTCAGGAGTGCCCCCCGGCTTTGCGACAGCCTCAGCACAGTGTATAGCAGATGTCGTGGACTCCGCTAGTAGGGTTAAAGCGTAGCCTGGAGATCTTCACGACAGTCAATCAAGGAAAGGGAAAGACATCAGGAACTCACTTTCCACTCTCGTTCCCTTTGTAGACATCAGAGTAAAGGTAGATGTCGGGTATGTAGCGGTTCAAGACCGAGCGACAGGAATCAATCATGCGATGAGAGAACTGAGGGCTAACTCGCACGGCATGTCTGTATCCCGGCGCGTTCATGAGCTACGGCTCTACACAGCTGACATGGCACCTACGCAATTCCTCTTATTCGCTTGATTTTACCTGGTTCAACGAAGTTGATTGTTTTTACCTGCCTGACAATGGGGCATAGGAATTGAACATCTCCACCCCCATCTGGAGGAGCACCGCGTTTTTTTATCTATCGACATTTAGTCGAGGTTGGGACTGGATCAATGCTGAAATGTGCACACCCTCAGTTCAACACCCTCGGAGACCCCGAAGAGCTGAAGGTGGGGAAGGGTCACCGTCCGTATGAGATCGACCTTGACAATTTTCAGCGCCGTTGTGCTAGTTAACTTGGCGCAGAACGTACAGAAAGGTCCATTTCATCCGTCGTGATCCCCCGCAAGGTACATTGAAATGGCTTCTTCGAAAAGGGTGCAAGCATGATGAGAGGTTCAAGGAAATAGCCTACTGCGCGCGACAATGGGCATTCATGGGTCACCAATCCGCCGGAGATAATTCCTGGCTTGAATAGGATGGCAGTACCTGATGCAGTCCGTTAAGTAGATGGTACCCCGGGTTTACTTGCATCATACCAGTAACAGATATTTCGATGACGGTACCATTGGTCGCCTTTTCCAATAATTGAAGCAGATTTATTTCGTAGTCTAAGCCGTCAGAAAGTCTAGTCTGGCGAGGGCAGGACAGAGCACGGTTGCAGAACACACCTTGCAAGCCCGGATTCTTATCCTCGGACCTGATTCTGTCTATTCGAACCGGCTTTCCGCTCAAAATCGACAACACCAAGCGTTGCCGCAGGTACTGGTGACCACTGAAATGCAACACTTGCTCCGTCGGGGCCATGATAGTACTTGGAGTATAGTGGTGCGGCGTATAGCATTACATAATAAAGACATATGCTTAAGGGGCCTACAGTCGCGCAGAACGGCCAACTCGGCAAGGTCGTAGATATTTTTTAGACTTGGCTTCAGCTCATCAATGGAAACCAATTCGCTTTGTGTCAACGGATCAACAACCTCGAGCGACTGGCAGGATCGCTACCTTCACATTGACCAAGTCCTAGATCGGCCGGGTCCACGAACAGATCCATCTTTCTTGGCTGGTGACGAGGTGGGACTGCTCACACAAGTCTGCAGCATTCTTACTCCTCTTAGGTGAAAGACTTTCTCAGGAACAAATGCAAAATCCTGGTCATCGGTGCTGGCGGGTTGGGTTGCGAGATTCTAGCCAACCTTGCATTGACAGGGTTCAAGGACATTCACGTTATCGACATGGACACCATTGATATCAGTAACCTCAATCGTCAGTTTCTATTCAGGTGTGTATACTCTGTCGTTTAACACGACGGTGCTGAATGCCACGGATAGACAGGCTGACGTCGGCCAACCGAAAGCGATTGTAGCGGCCAAGTATATTATGAAGCGGGTGCCCGGTGTGAAGGTAACTCCGTGAGTATGTCTTTCATGATAATGACTTCCGCTGCACGTCCATCACAGTTACTTTGGAAAGATTCAAGACAAGGGTGATGACTACTACATGCAATTCAATCTCGTCATTTGTGGTCTCGACTCTGTGGAGGCGCGTCGGTGGATCAACGCAACGCTCGTTAACCTGGTTGATCCAGAGAACCCAGAGAGTCTAAAACCTCTCATTGATGGTGGCACAGAAGGTCGGTTACAATAGCCCTCCCAGGTGATGAGATTTTAACGTGTGTCATAGGCTTCAAGGGTCAGGCTCGCGTCATTCTTCCTACTGTGTCATCCTGTTACGAGTGCTCACTCGACATGCTAAACAAGCCTACAACATTCCCGATTTGCACAATTGCCAATACGCCTCGTCTTCCAGAGCATTGCATTGAATGGGCATCCGTGCTCGAGTGGCCCCGAGTGCACGGGGGTTGGTCTATCCCACAATTATTTGTATTCTTTTCCTGATCTTTTTTCAGAAAAGAAGCTCGACACTGATGATCCCGACCATATCGGTTGGCTGTATAGTGTTGCGTCTGCACGAGCCAAGGAGTTCAGGATCGAAGGGGTGACCTGGTCACTCACCCAAGGTGTTGTAAAAAATGTGATACCTGCCATAGCCTCGACGAATGCCATTATCGCTGGTACGTCCATCCGCAGGGTCCATTTCCCGCCTTTTCAACATGAATTCAGCATCGTGCTGTAACGAGGCGTTCAAGATCGCAACCAGTTCTGCAGCATATCTAAACAATTACTTCATGCTAATCGGTACGGAGGGGATATACTCGTATACGTTCGAGCACGAGCGGCGCGAGCACTGCCCGGTTTGCGGTGGAGAGGCTTTGGAAATATCAATCAGTCGGGAGTGGACCGTTGAACAGTTGATCGAGATGCTGACAGAGAAGCAGACCATGTAAGGATTTTACATCATCTTCATTGCGTCGACACTTGCTCATGATATGGGTGCACAGTCAAATCAAGAAGCCTTCCTTGTCGACGTCGACGAGACAGATATATTTTCAGGCCCCTCCGCAACTCGAGGAGGCGACTCGGCCGAACCTGGAGAAGAAGGTGTCGGAGCTAGTGGAGGAAGGGGGGGAGGTCTTTGTCACTGCATCCACGTTACCCTTCAATCTGGGGTTGATCATCACATACACCTAGTGGCTGGACAGGGGTTAATTAGTCAGCTTATATCCCCCAAATTTGGAAACAGATCCTTCAGAGCCTCAACTTGACTCTAAACCATGCCCAAGGCCGATCTCAACAAAGCACAGTGGGAGCAGAGCGAGTTCCCAATTCTCTGCGAAACATGTACGGCCGATACAGGTTTTCTCTGATTCCAGGCTGACACATTGCCATAGGTCTCGGTAACAACCCCTTCATCAGGATGGTACGTCGTCCGTTCTCTACATGCCACCTTGAAGTTCATGCACTCCGTCAGTCGAAACAAGAGTTCGGCCGCTCATGTGGCACTTGCGCACGTCCATTCACCGTCTTCCGTTGGAACCCCGGTTCAGGCGCTCGTTACAAAGCTACCGTCATCTGCCAAACGTGTGCCAAGGTCAAGAACGTTTGTCAGACATGTCTATTGGATCTCGAGTATGGTCTTCCGACTCAAGTTCGTGACACTGCGTTGGCTGTCCAGAGCGAGGCTCCGACGAGCGACATCAACCGCGAATACTACGCACAAAACATGGAAAACAAGGTACAGTCAACTCTCAATGACATCGTTCCAACCACATTCTCAACACGTTTACGAGTAGATGGCGGATGGTATTACATCGACGATGCAATTGGGTGGCAAAACAAGTTCTGCAGGCAAGGAGATGCTAAAGGAATTGGCTCGCACGAATCCCTACTATAAACGCAATCGGCCACACATATGTTCATTCTTTGTCAAGGGTGAGTGTAAACGTGGAACCGAATGCCCGTATAGGTGTGTGCTATTGCCTGTGAATGAAATTACGAGCGACTGACCCGCTACGCAGACATGAGAAATCAGCGGACAATGAGCTCGCGCACCAGAGTATCAAAGACCGTTATCACGGTCAGAACGACCCTGTTGCACGAAAGATCATGGCAAACCATGCTGTAACACAGGGCCTCAAACCTCCAGAAGACCCGTCCATTGTGCGTTTCCGCTTCGCATGTGCTACCCATCATACTTATGGCACTAGATGTCGCTGTTCCTATCATCGCTCCCTGCCTCTGCGACGGAAGTGGAAATACGGACGCTTGTCGTGAATTCACTACCTCTTGTCCCTTCATCCCAGCTCAAGTCAGTGGTTCATGTAGCCAAGTCGAGGTGCGTGTCTGCCTGTTGGTCCTACCCGCCATGAGCTGACCTAGCAAAGGTGTGCCTTCGTCAATTTCAAGGATCGAACGTCTGCAGAACGAGCGGCTGAAGCTTGGTCACATGGTCTTGACATGGAAGGGGAAAGACTATCCGTGAAATGGGGGCGAGGCAAGAGCGGTGGTACTGGTCAATTTTCAGCCGGTGCCACCAATCCGCCCAACCCACTAACCGAAACTGCTATCGCATGATGTACATTGTATGTGAGACACGTTGTCGCAATGTATTTATTATTTTTAAGAGCGAGTCACGCACTTGCACGCTGAGTTACAGATGGGGTAAGCTAATCTGGACGGTGTGTACACTCTTGATAAGCCTACAGAACTCGGGAGCGCATGTGTGACCTGGAAATGGTACTTGGCGAAGGTAGTGTCCTAGTACCGGATTCTATGTGTCATGCTCTGCGGGTTGATTCACGAGCTCTCCGATCAACCACGATCCTCCGACGATGCCAAGTAGGATGTACAGCCCTTTTCTCTCCTCACCAGTCAATGGCCTGGACTGAGTCTGGAATTCGTCCTCTTCCGCCGGCGTAGCTAAACTGGACAACGTGCGACGGGGGCTGAACGATATCGGAAACCCCAGACTCTCGCAAAAGGATGCCCAGAACCCGGTCTCCCTGTTGACCAGAGGATCGTCCGCTTGAGCGAATACTGAATCACGTTCCTGATGTTCTTGAAGATTATACATTGGCCCTCCGTCGTAATGGGTGGCTGATCCACTGACGACGTGCAGCTTGGGAAGGTCCGGTTCTGCGGGAAGAACAACGTTTGATTGGGCTGAATTCCAAAAGTCGGGTACATAGGGCTGTGATGGATCATCGCGTTTGACCGAATACGTGCATGTGAACATAGGAATGATGGATTCAGTGATGAGAGCCAGGAAGGAGAAGGATGAAACGCACGACTTGCACTGGCGGACTGGGAGGGGATTGGGAAAGATCTGGCAATCTGATGGCCACGAATTCGGATTTTCTGGGAGGGCCGTCAGAGTGTGCGGTCAGCGGAATGCCAGGGGAGGTCGCCTGGAAAGTTTTTTCTTGGAGTGACGGCGGAAGGATGTGAGTAGCGACACCTCGACTTGTGCCGGGTGTGTGGATGGGAGGCAGGGCAGAGGTCACGCCGTTCTCCTCGTGTTCTTGAATGCGCGCAATCAATGTCGACTTGTTCCCCTTGCTATCATCCGGGTTAGCATAAAAGCGCGTCCGAAAGCGAGAACGTACCCGGACAAACCACGCGCTCTGGCCTCCTTGCGAAGCTCTACGAGGGTCTCGCTCTCCCATGTGCGAGAGAGGAGGATGGTCGAGGCGAAGAAACGTCGGGCGGGAGTCGGGAGGCGGGACAAGGCCATGAGTGGTGGATGCAACAGACGCGTGGGACGATGTGCTCGGAAAGGGCCACAACGATGAGCTCGTCGTCGTCGTCGTCGTCGTCCTTGGCGATGAGGTATGGCATACGCGTGGGTGGGGAAATGAGCCGGGCCTCGTGGTCACCACCGCGTGTCAGTTGAGCGCTATCAGACCTGCTCATCGACCACCATCGTGCCCAGTTCGACATGCTCCTCTCCCCAGCGTAAGTCCCTCCATGCATGCCCCTTCCTGCCCTTTATCTTTCCTCTGCAGATCTACCAGCGCGAGCCTCCCCTCCCAATCGTTCTGGAACAAGTTCAAGAACAAGAAGAGCGACAAGGAAAGCGATTATCGCGAAAGGCAGTCCCAGATGGCCCTTGCCAGACAGCGTCTCCTCACCCTTGCGTACGGCGACATGGAGACCGTCAGAGTCGTTAGTCTCTCTTTCCCTGTCGAAACTCTCGCTCATCTCCCCACCCAGTTGCCACAAAGCTTTCCGGTGAGACCCTTTGACATACCCTATCCCTCTCCTCATCCGCGGCCGTTAGGAACTCGAGGCTGTCGCTAGAGACTGGACAAAGCCTCCCCCAGATGCCATCTTCGGTTTGCGAGTTCCTACTGAATTTGCTTCTCTCCATGCCTCCGTTCGTCCCTTCATGCCTCCTTCACTCGTCCCTCGCTTAGATTACTTCCAGCGATTAGTCTCCGGGCCATATATTTACGTGCGTTATCACAATCGTTCCGACGCAATACAGAGCATTCATCCTCGACCTCGTGGTCTAACACATGCAGTTGACTGGCGAAGACTCCTACCAGATCGCCATCATGGGCGTCCAGGGTCTCCGCGTAGAGATTGTCAGCGACGCTCCCCCCCCACCCGACGAACCACCGTGCGTCCTCTGCATTCCTTCACGACCTGTCGCTGATGCTTGTGTAGTCCACCCCCGTAAGTGCCTCGTCCGCTACACACGCGCCCCCCAACAATCCTTTACCCCTTTAGCCCCCCACCCGTCACAGAGATGCCCGCCACATTCAACCTCGAGCTCGTCCCAGGGCAGCACATCGCGCTTGAGACGACAGTATCCTCGGCCGATGACGTTGACATGGCGCGTATGGAAGATGGCACCATCGTCGACGGCATGTTCTGGGGCAAACTCAACATCGTCCACTCCGGCGATACCCATACCGTCGACTTCACCGGCACAAGAATGAAAGACCCTGACATCACTCCAGAGTTTCTCTTTGATTCTCGTGTAATGACCAAGCTTACTACCGCTGCCCGGCCAACTACGGCCAAGTGTCATCTCAATATCCTCGCTCCCGCTCAACAATACTGTGATGTCATCTTGACGGTCAACCCCCTTTGGTCACTTAGCTTGACATGGCCACCAGCCGAGAACGTAGGAGAGCATAAGCACAAGTATTTCTTGCGAGTGCATCCTGGTGGTGCGCTGGAACACTTTGAGAGTGAAATGGTCGTGACATCCTTGTACTACGAAGCAATGTAAGTGATTGCTCCGTCCATGTCCACCACTGATCCTGATGTCTCGCCTCCTTACCAGACCCGACCCAGCTATGGTTGATCCCAACGAGTTTATTGCCCCACGGAATGGCTTTGCGATGTCTTTCCGCGACTTTATATCTCACCTCACGAATGTACTAGACCAGCTCGGAATGTCGTTACACGCACGAACTAGCTTTATCAAGTATGTGTCTCCGGACATCTATCCTTGCCGCGCTTCTGGCTGACCTGTCGCAGTAACAATCTACATGCGTTTTCTGCTCATAAGAACATTGCATACCGTTTTCTTTCTCCTACCAAGATCGCCAATGCCGTCGACATTTCGGTAACTGCCGATCCATGCGTCTTCACCCGATTGTTCCTCATCTTCCGTGGTATATCGGATGACGACCTTGGACTGTTTGCCGGCGCCGGGGAAAAGGAAGCCAACTCCATGAACTGGAGGGAGACCGTGGGGTGGTCGGAGAACGCCAAAGACACGACGGTATTCCGTGTCCTGGAGACGTCAATTTGGGAGATCGCCTAGATGGTGGCGGAAGTACAGTCTCGAGCGATGAGGTTGCTGGTAACCTCTCGCCTTTCTTGTTTCTTCACCCTTGGGACCGTCGTCTCATCTGCTTCATCCACACAGGCGCTGATGGTCACGGATATCTTAAAGTACACAATAAGCGCCACCCCTGCTGTCATGTTTTGCTGTTTTGCTATCCTGCCATTAATCCACAGTTTCAAGACGTTTTCTTCGCGTCCTCCGCAGCACTGTCTTTCTTAATCATTCCTCCACCGGCAGGCTTGTATGGTTTGATCCTTCTTCCCGTTACTCAATGTATCGACAGTTGTTTCGCTTCATCTTTGTCCTTATGGTTAATGAATGTCCCTAGAGTTCTGTAATCAACGTCGTGTGCCGCGCTTTTAAACGTTTGATCGGTATGGCAGCGTCGATGCGCTCATTTCCGAAGGTTGATCGTTGCAACGCCAAGGTTCCGTCGAACTCCGAGTCCATGCACACGACAACGCCTTCCCAGGCGGTCCAGTGATGCCGATAGTTACTGTACAACTACAATCAATATGATATTATGCAACTAGTATGGACGTGGGGTATACACATGTAGATCTACAGCACGATTCACCTGGATGAGAAGGACGGTCGCCCGTGACACATCTATGTACATGCCAAACGAGTGGGTGAGTTCGGAAAACAAGACAGTGATCCGAGTCTATCTACATGATTTTTAAAAAGAGGACATCTACGTTGAGAGTCCGTCCGCGACGGTCAACGACGCATGCAATGGCTGCCGGACCTGTGGTTGCAGTCGCGCTCGTGGTCTGGATGGAACACGTTCGCGAACGCTAGGAAAGGACTCGCGCACGACTGTCTCCAGCGCGGGCCAGATGGCGTCCGTGTCTCCGTACAAATCCACGAGACGCGTAGAATACGCACGGGAGGCGTAGTGGTAGAGGAGGGGCGAGACCTGCGCGTAGTAGTGTTCAAGGCGGAGGGCAAGCGTTTCCTTGAGGAAGATGGATGATCAGTGCTGTCTGACGACCCGGCCGAAAAAGAAAACCGCACCGGATTATCATCTGGTCGCCTCGTCAAGGGCTCACCTGTCACGTCGTCCAATCCTAAGATCTTGGGAGGATTGTAGGATACACTATAAACACGCCCAGACGGGATGTGAACCCAGCGATCCGAGACCCATTGAAACAGCAGGTCGTCCGGCACGTCGATATTCGCGATCAAATTAACTGGTATACTGTGTTTCCTATCAAACCAAGTCAACAAGCGGACGCCCAGCGAATGCGACACAACTCACGCCAGGAAACCGTCCAACAGCCTTCCCTGTCGCTGGGTGCGCGGGAAACCGTCTAGGACCCAGCTCTACGAACGCACACGTGAAGGTCACATGGCACCAAGATGACAAGTACACTTACGTTCCCCTTGAGTACATCGAGGTCGGCCGTGATCAAGTCTAGCATCAATTGGTCTGGAAGGAGGGCGCCAGCAGCGACGATTCCTTCGGCTTGTCGTCCGATGTCCGTCCTAGCACAGATCAATCACTGACAGTGGTCTGCCAACGAAAATGACTGACCCTGCTGCAATGTGCTTTCGAATGAGATCGCCGGTGGATATCGTCGACATGCCAAACTGTTTCGAGAGGCGCGTGGTGAGGGTGCCTTTACCTGAACACGGTTTTCCGAGCAAGAGCATACGCAGAACAGGCGTGTTCTGCGTGTTCTTTTCGGAAGTGGACATGTTCATGTAGGGTGGTAGTCCTCGTGGCACGTCGTATGGGACGATGCTGCAGACGGACCGCGCAGGAAAGCGAAAGGAAAGAGAGGTGAGCAGTTGCATCTGGCGAGACGGAGCAAGATGGAAAAGAAAGTGCATGGTCGCAGTCAAATCCGGGCGAACGATGCCCGCTGTACACGTCAAAGAAAGGCGCGAACAATGTCGTCGCTGTGCCGCATGCCTTGAGGCGAATAAAAAAAGTGTGGATGTGGACGAGGAGGATGACAAGGCTGTGACTGCACAGCCGATCTTTGTTCCCCGCACCGGTTTCGAGCCACATCATGGATCCAAACGATGTTTGTGAATCATAACAGTACAGGATG